>CM008339.1:7310370-7323301 GCA_002525835.2 Ipomoea batatas
ATGAATGAGTTACATTTTTAGTAACACCATTTTCAATTCTTAGCTAATGATATTTTTTTTGGTGAATATAGATTCAAAACTTGTGTTAGACTATTGAATATAAAGTTCTGTAATTGTGAATATATAGAGTTCTTTAATTGTAAATATAGAGTACTATTGAATATAAAGTTCTGTAATTGTGAATATATAGAGTTCTTTAATTGTAAATATAGAGTACACCATTTTCAATTCTTAGCTAATGACATTTTTTTTGGTGAATATAGATTCAAAACTTGTGTTAGACTATTGAATATAAAGTTCTGTAATTGTGAATATATAGAGTTCTTTAATTGTAAATATAGAGTTATGATATTAGAATGCAGTATCTGTTCATAACTACTTTCTCAACCTATTGAGGTACAGGAGTCCGTATTGCCTCTACTGAGGCTCGAACCCACCACCTCCCTATAAAGGGAAGGGTTTGATGCCACTGGACTACAAGGTCCTTGGCAGTAAACAACCCCTTTAATTTTTCTTTGTTGGTTGAAACGATGGCTGGCCTAACTGACTTCATTTTTGAGATAATTTTAGTCCTAATAACCTCCTATTACTGCGTTATCAATGAAAGTTGTGTAAAAGTGGTGATAGAATGGAGTGTGTGTGTGAGGGCGGACATCCTCACACTGGATATCGTCTCAAGTAGTACATGGATTGAAAGTGAGTTGAATAATAGGTAGTTAATCACAAAAGTGTAGAGTGTTTGAATTGGAATCTAGTTCAAAGAGTGAGTTGAGGGATATCAAGTGCTAAGTGTAATGATAAAGCAATTAACTAAGACAATCAACAATCAATAGTAAAACTAAGGGCTTGGACTCTCAATTAGCTTCAAGCCCCACTCTCATGGTGATTCAAGGTCGCCATCGAAGCATTTTATCAAATATGTGGTGTTCGCATCTCCTTCCATCCCTATTTTCTCAAAGGTGAGTTAGATTAGTGGGAGGTGCGGCTATGGTGTTGCCCTATCCTTATAGTGACAAGACCTTTTACAAGCACCTCTTGTATAATTTGGCCAAAATCATACAAGAGTCAATACAAACCACCAAGCTCACAACTAGAGCCATCATCTCAAGTCATTACACTAGCTAACTCATAACTCAATTCAATCACATAGTATCAATTACAAAAGATGACATAATCAAATCCCTAATTGAATGTAGCTAAGCATGAATTGAAATTAAAGACATGTGTAATAACAATTGGAAGCAATAAAATGCAAAGAAAGCAACTAAGAAAGAGTTAGTTAGCTCTGATTAAGAGATATAGAAATGTACTCAAAAAAAAAAAAGAAAAAAAAAGACAGAGATGTGGAAATAAAATATGAAATTGCAAGATAAATGAAATCTTAAATTGTTCTTCAAAGATGGATTGATTACAGAATGAAATGTTTGGAGCTAGAGGTTTTATCTCCAAAAAATAACTGCCTAATGGTATTTATAGTTTAAAATTCGCGTCAACTAGCCGTTCACTAGACGTGAGGTCTAGTTAATTTCTAGGCCATTTTTACATTGTAGAAGTCAGAACAAGCTAGACTTTGTAGTTGGTGGATATATTGGGAAGTGGAGCGGAGCGAACCCGGACCCGAGATCAAGCTCCGTATAAGCCATGGCTCTAGTGCCGACCCCGGGTCGGCACTCCATGACTTCGGAGGACTTGGGTCGTGGTTGGTGTCGACCCCGGGTCGGCACCTTGGACATCGGGTTGGTCTTGAGCCGTGGTGGGTGTCGACCCCGGGCCGACACATGAGACCTCCGTTTGGGCCTTGGGCCGTGGTTGGTGTCGACCCCGGGTCGGCACCTTGGACCTCGGCCGGATTTCCGACCCCGGGTCGGTCTTGAGGGCTCGGTCAAAGAAGGATTCGGGGGGCCCACGGTCAAAGTTTGTTATAACCAACCCCCGTTTTAGGGGGGCGGTTAGAGAGCTTTAATTTGTAGTATAAAATAGCCCATTGTTGTCTTAACAAGACATGTTATCCTAATTGTCCTAATACAAACACCCTTTGTAATACTCTTACACACTATATTTAATACAAGAATTGTCCCCGCGACATTCGTTCATTAGTTTCCCTATCAAATCATCTATTTGCTATTTACTATTATTTATTCGGGTTTATTAATTCGGACCCCCGGGTTAATTAAATCCATCAGTAGTCTTCATGAAAGTTGTAGCCCTTTGAGTTGTTGTTCTAATGCCACTTAAAACACTCCTACCCCGAGATATGCTCAAAATACCAAAACGTCGCCCGGCAAAGAAAAGTATAGCAGAGTGGTGTCACGCACTCACGCTGGTGGTCACGACGAGAATGCCAATGCAATCCATAATCTTCACTTCAAAATTTATATTTATTCATCTTCTTTGTTCCTTTGGGTCCTCGGGTTATGTCATGATACTTTCAACTCACTCCTTTTGACTTTCTTGATCTCTCATGAGTCATAACTCCCGGAACATACACGCCATTGTGCCAATTATATATATACATTTGGTTTTACACTATATATATATACTATTACTACTATTATTATTATTATTGTTGTTGTTGTTATTGAAAACCATTGGAACAAAAACAAGAATATTTCTGATTTTTGAAAATTAAAAACCGAATTGAATCAAGTAACCTAAACTTTAACTTATAGCATCTGGACACTTGAGATTATTATATTATATTATATACTGTAAGTGTACAAAATGATACACTTTTTACTCGATCTATTTTTATTGACCAAATTATTTGTCAAAATTTAAGTTATTTATTAGACTATGGCTCTGTTTGGCAGAGCTTATTTAGGAGCTTATAGCTTATTTTAAGCTACTAATAAGCTATAAGCTCTGTTTGGTAATGTTCTCAAAATAAGCTAGTAGCTTAAAATAAGAACTTATTTTTAAACGCTATTTGGGGTAGCTTTTCAAAATAAGCTAGTAGTTTTTTAACTTTTTTCCATTTTTATCCTTATTATTTTAAATAAATGACATCATTTATCCCTCTCAATTAAAACCCTTTTGACATCTTCTTTTCATTATGTTTAGTTGTAATTCCAGTTTGATATTTATGTTTGAACATTAATTTTTGTATGGACTAATCTTATGATTTATAAATATTTTTTTTTACTTTATATGTTTTCAAATATATGTTCTTACTTTATATTTTATTTAAATATATTGATTTCATTATTTTATATTTTAATATATAAACAAACCTATTTAAATTTAAAATTATTTAAATTGTATGCAGATGTCCTTTTTAGTCTTTTTACATTTATCAGCTTATCAAAAAGTTAATTTTACCAAACACCTTTAAGCATAACAGCTCTTCATATTTCAGCTTCGAGCTTATAGCTTTTCAGTTTTAAACTACTTTTCAGCTTTCAACTACCTTTTCAGCTAGGTTTACCAAACATAGCCTATATTAAGTTATGAATTTAAGCTTGGATCTACTTCTGGATCAACCACCAAAGATTCTGTACTTGAATCGGCGCGTGGACAAATTTCTCTAACCAAATCTGAGTATTTTGAACAACTTTTCGGACAGTGTTTTAAACCAATGGAGCTCATTAATTTGACGGAGTTAGGCCGCAAATTATATGTGGACCATGGTCCACAATGCATTGTGGACCGTGGTTATGACTAATACTGTAATTGTGTTGAACGGATACTGCAGTTGTATTGAAAAGATACTGCAGTTATGTTGAAAGGAAATTGCAGTTACGCCGAACAGAGGTCGTTTATCCGTTCAACATAACTACAGTATCCATTCAACACAGCTGCAGTATCTTTTCAACACAACTGCAGTATCAGTTCAACACAACTGCATTTACAGACGGATGAAATGGCCTCTGTTCCGCGCAACTGCAGTTCCCTTTCAACACAACTGTAGTTTCCTTTCAACATAATTGTAGTATCCGTTCAACACAACTAGTATCAGCCATGACGCATGGTCCACGGTATAAGGACTGGAGTTGGGCAGCACATTTCTTGTCTATTTTGTTAGCCTGAATATATATAATAAGGATTTATCATTAGTATATAGAGTTTCTCTCTAAATACTTGAAGAAATAAATTGTTTAAATTAAAGCACTCGTATTTCTGAAAGAACAAAAAACTCATGTGGTTTCAATTCGTTAGGTGTTCAAAAATTGACTAATATATATCACTCATTAAAAAATAGTGACCAATTAACTAATAGCACAACAAAGGGGATGAAATTGGGAGAAAGAAAATATGAGGCGTATCGAACATTATTGTTACTCCCTCCGTCCCATTTTACCTGTCCTATTTACTATTCATTGTTCAAACCAACTCTTTCTTCATTGCTTATTTTCTTTAGTAATTTTTTATTATTTTTAAATTTAATTTTTTGTGTTTAATAGTACTTTTGATGTAGTTTCTAAATATATAAATTTTATATATTAATACTAAACTTAATATTGTGAAAAATTGGATTAAAAATAACTTCAGTCAAGCCTCGTTATACGAACCAGACAACCAAAATGGGACGGAGGGAGTATATAATTTTGTTACTCACTTTTATAATACATTCATTTTGTACAGAAGTGGTAAGATGTTATTGCAAAAATATAATCTTTTTTTTAATAAATATTACTAACTCTATTACAATATATATATTATCTGTCCACACAAAGAGTCAATGCCGCTACTAAGGTTTGAACTTGTGACTTTCTATTTGGGAGAGCTACAGATATGTCATTGCAAAAATATAATCTAACATGTGAAATTATCATGTATACCATGAGTTTAAAGTATATGAAAAAGACTCATGAATCTTAAATGCAAGAAATTTCTAAAAGGTTTTACTTAATTTTTAATTTAATTAATTATCTTTAATTTAGGCGTGAACCACGAACACAACAATTGATAACGCGGTTCATAGCAAACCCTCCTTCATTCGTCGGCCGAGCAACTCACGTCAACCCAATTCACTAGATGATCACCAAAGATTACAAGGATGGGCAACACATAACCATACACGAAATGGCCCTAGACAATTACACCAACTCAATATTCAAACATCTACATTAAGTGGGTTCGTGCATACCACAACAAATCTTCAAACTTCAATAATCACTTCTTGAAATAACCACTTATAGTCCTTAGAACACTTCAATAGGGAGATAATAAGATATAAAATATAACTCAATGGGGTAGTTCAGGTGGCAAATGGATTCTCTTTGTGGAGAAGAATTTCATCAGGAGAACTTGAGTTTAATTCTCATAAGTTGAGAAAAACCTGGTAAATTTACCAAAAAGAAAAATAAAATAGACTAGAAATATTAGATGGACCAAATTGGGTATTAAAACTTTTAATTTAAAATTTATTATTATTTTTAATTTTCTATTATCATTATTATTGTGTAGAGATATATTAATCTTTATACACATTATTCTTTACAATGTTAAACCCTATCAAATAATGGAATCGATTTTCTTGATAATTTCTTTTCCTCAAAATTTCAATTTCTTTATATATTTTGTTTTACACTATACATGTTCCATAACCTTAATCATTCGCTTGTTGTTGTTGTTGTTTTATACTATACATGTTCCATAACCTTAATGCTTCGCTTTATTATTATTAACTTTTGACTCTGTTTCAATGTAGTATTTGTTCATGCATACTTTCTCAACTTATAAACCACAACTATGTTGCTCGATCACAATACATTTGGCATTATTAACTTTTGACTTCAAACGTTGTACCAATGTGATATATATTGTGGACCCCACCTCCCAAAAGCTTATCTTAATCCTTCTTCTAATCCTAACACATTTTTAGGATTAATATGACACTCATTCCAATCTCCTTGTGCATAATTACTTAATTAATTATTTGTTCACCCTAACAAGAAACCCATGATAGCAACATAAATTTTGTGAAATCACCACCTTACAATAACTAATACCTTACAAACACTTAGAATACTTTTTAAAAAATTTAAAAAAAATTTAAAAATTAAAAAAAATATATAAAAAAATAAGGGGCCTGGGAGACGCCTAGCGATTTTTGCAACCTTGCATCTTTGTAGTTTAATATATAGAATTAAAAATGTGTGGAAGCAACTCCTAACTGAGTTGATTGGATAGTTGTCTTGGTAACCACAAAGTTCAATATTGACTTGTTTATAATCGGAAAAAAGACGAACTGAACTGAAAGAAGTACTGATTGACTTCCTAAAGCATAACTCAGGTCGTGGGTACTTTGCTAGTATGTGTTTCTATGTTGAGAGTTTTACTTGCTTGCCCCGGCAGTCACATGATTAATTTATACGTGTCATAATGAACATTTAATTAGTTAAAACTATTTGGAGTTGCTAGAAGTTGATTAGTGTGTTAGGCCGGCCAGTTTGTTGATGGACAGCCACGATTTCATCATTGGCAACCCGAAATGTTTCCATTTTTATATGATCTTATATAAACTTATTGGTTTACGGAGTCATGATCAGAAGAAGGTATTGTTTATGATCTGGAAAGAAACCAAACGAATACTTTACTCCCATACAGTAATTTTCGAGTTATCACCTAAAAACTAACTGAATTGTTTGTGCTTGTGTGGGCACGGCGATGTAAACCTGTTATGCGGCCTATATAATTCATTCACCCCATATATATGATATACCGCATCCTCCTTGTATGTCGATGAAGTGAAGAAACGGTGGGTCAGTGAATTGCCGATGAATTCATATGTGATTATAGTAACATTGCATTATACTCTTCGAAATGCAATACCAAAATGTTAATATGGACTTGTACTTGAGTATGGTCAGTGGGAAATAGTAAGGTGCTTTGGTTAATCGATCAAATACTTGGTAATGGTAATATTATATAAGTAGGCTTTAAATAAGGTTCAAAGCTTAAAGCCTTTTTTAAGGAAAATTATTGTGTGAACCATGATCCACATAATGCTGTGTAGACCTTAATAAAAGTACATTTTTAATATTCTAAATGTATATTATTTGTGTACTGAATGTACATTATATATATAATGTACATTCAGTACACAAATAATGTAAATCCCCTGAATACAATATACATTATTTTTATAATGAATGTACATTATTTTTATACTAAATATACATTATTTGATAGTATGATCCACACAGTTGGGTAGACCATGGTCCACACAATAATGATTGCTTTTTTAAGACTTACACCTTAAATAGATTTTAAAAAAAGCTTCAGGCCCAATTGCAGGTTTAAGTTTGAGTCTAACAAAAAAAAACTTATATACGGTCCGACCCAGATTCAGGTCTATACACCTATCACAAGATATATACAAGAAAACAAACCATGTTATCATATCAAGAAAATGCATAGCATGGATGTACAAAATCACAAGCCCATCTCACTGAATCGGCTCAATCATGTATCCTTGCCGCGTATAAATCTATAATCTATTGGGCTTGATCTTGCTTAGAATAATAGGATCTACGAGCCAAGACTCAGTGATGTAAACCTAAGGCAGCTAGCGCCAATATATATAATAGTTCACCCTAATAAATAAGATATGCCGCAGCCTCTCCTCTCCGCTTCTATCTCAATTCACCATAGCGTATATATATGTTCTGTACACTTAAAGAAGGGTACAACCAGAGAAAGATACAAAGCATATAAGGCTATATAGGAAATGACACTAATGTCCTTCACTATCATCTTCTTCCTCCAACATACATGGGATAACCCTACTTTGCTAGCAAAGCAAAGATAAGTATGTATATGGAAAAACAAATTAAATACTTTTGAAACCTTAGACGTGCTACTTGATTTAAACATATTTAGTGTCTTAATTGTCTATCTGTTTAAATTAAGTAACAGGGGCCATGGTTTCAAAAGTATTTAATTTGTTTTACCATACACTTATCTTTGCTTTGCTAGGGTTATCCCAACCAAGGACGAAAAAAAAAAGGATGAAAAAAGAAGATCTGTGTATTAGTTGACACACATCTCATCTCATAATTATTTATGCTATGTTTTCAAGGCAAGCTTCAATAATAAAATAAATTTTCAAGAGACATCATGTTGAAGCTAATAAGCTCAAAATATTATTAATAAAATAAACTTAAAATAAAATTTTATTAAATATTAAGGGGGTGTTTGGTAAATAGCTGTTAGTTGATTGGGTTAGTGAGTTTGACTAGTTGATGTCATTAGCTTATTATAGAAAAGTATTGAATAAATTAATTGTTAGTTGATAGCTGATTATATACAAAATGATTTTCTTAAAAAGCTTATTGAAAATATTACATTGAGTAGCTTTTTGAATTTTAACATTTTGGAGCAATAAGTTGTTACAAAAAAACTAATTAATCAAACACTCATATTGATTATTTAACCAAGTCAAAGAGCTAATAATGATCAAATAAGTTAAAATTGGTTGATAAGCTAAATATGTTACCAAACTAGGTAGTCATTCGGGGTTTGGAATTGATGTAGTAGGGTTTGTGAAGACTTTTTATAGGGTCACGGACTAAAATTTTCTTCACATATTTTACCGTTTGTTATTCTTCAAATTATAAACTAATATAATGTTCAATTCCCCACTAACCAAACCAAACAAACAGCTCCCTATCAGCGCTTTTGTATTGTATGTATGTATTTCTTGAAAGAGTAGAATGTAAAAAGAATTGATGATGAGAAGCTAATTGAGAGGATCCGATGTATTCGGATTAGGGTTCACCCGTTTTCCGCATGGAAGGGGTTTACTGATCCCTATTGTAGGATAGTAGTGATAATGATATTTAGTACTAATGAAACTCTAGTTAACAATATAATGAGTATTTTAATGATTAAAAAAAACCTGAAGTACTTAATTATTATTTTTAATTATCAGTCTGGATTGGTAAAAATGTTTTTTTAATATATTTATAATTATAACTTTGATGAATAAATTAAATATTGCAAGTGGTTAATAATTAACTATAATTACATGATGTAAGGTGCCTCGACCCTCGGCAGCACGGGAGAAGCTAAATCATATATAAAGCCAATAAAAGCACCACAAAAAGATATTTTATTAACGTTTAACTATTATTCTTTTTTATTAAAATATAATCCATTTTTAATTAAAGAAAAATAAAACAAAACTCTAAATAGAGCTATAATAATGTAACTATATATCTTTTTTTTTTTATATATATAAATTCACGGGGTATTTCTCTGTCCCTGTCCGTTTAACGGTCCAGATTCACCGAGCACACTTGCCACTTGAGCTACTCATTAGATTAAAAAAAAAAAAAAGCAATAATATACAACGGTCCCAGAAAAAAAAAAAGCAATAATATGCAACGGTCCCACCTTTCCACTATAGGCAAAGGTCCTCCCACGATATCCAGCATTCCAGCCTCTTAGGTTGCGGTTAAGGTATATATGGTTTAAACAAGCAATGATTATTATTATCTTTTACATCACGTACAACCTTTACTCCTTAATTAGTACTTAAACAATAATATAATATATTTATCACTTGGCAATTTCAGAGTTACAAATTCCTCCCAACAAGAAGAGTAGCCAACTTAAACCGATTTAGCTTGAATCTAGACAAGTTTACCTACTCAAAAGAAAAATAAAAAAAAATAAAAAATAAAGTTTATTTCATGATTATTTCTACTAAATTCTCATGGCAGGCTACTAAATTTTATCATATACAACGGGCTTGGCTGGTGTGTAAGGCCATGTACTTTCGTCCCTTAGTAGAAGTTGGGAGTTCAAATCCCCTCTTATTAGTCTAAATATGGTACGGACTCATTGTGCTGATCATCATTATCTCTCCAAATAAATTCATGTGGCGAAACAATACTCGGAACATAAGAACATATGCAGACAAGATCCCCATCAGGTACTGATTCTGTGAAGAAAGGCTTGAGTGTGTTATTCTTCAAATCATAAACTAATATTTCCCATAAACATAAGGAGAAGCTGCTGCATATAAGCACTTTGGTATTGCATTCGAGAGAGTATAAGTTTATATGACCCCAACTGAATATTTCATATTCGAAATTGGTAGGAGAGATGTTAAACTCAGTAACCCATGATTTCTCCACTCCATATTCCTTCATAACCAACACTTGTATCAATTCTTTCTGTTCGAGAGCCACACAGAGACAGAGACAGTCGTTAATGATTCCCATTCCAAGAATTACACTACTTTCTTCTCCTCCAGGGATGGGCAGCTCTTTGAACTCATCGCTCTCAGGGTCAAAATAAACAATCTTATTCCACCCCGTTTGCAAATCACTCACCCTCCAATGTAATGTGTTGTGAAAGTTAACCCCGCAATCTGTAATGGACTCTGCGTGGTAAGGAAATAACACTTTGTGCCAATCTTTGTTCTTGAGGCTGGCAACAAAAACAGTATCAGAGGAGAGACACACAACGGCCTTGTAATCCCCAGTGGACGGGACAGTACAAAGCATAGCCCCGAGACCACAACTTGAACCCACCAAACGAGCAAGCGTTGAAGCTCAAGCACTTTTGCGCAGCAGCGAGTGGAGGGATTCCACAACAGAATATGTTTCCCCACGGAGAAAAGCACCAGCCCGTTGCAAGAACACCAAACACCAGAAAACCAACGATTTGAGGGGGCAAACCTAGTAGTAGTGTTAAGGAAGGAGGAATTTGCAGTGGCCTTGAATAGGGTTTTAATGTGGAGAGTGTTGGTAATGTATGTAACGGCTGATTGGCGGTCGCATGCCGCCGCCGCCACCACTCGCCCTGGTCCCCGGTAGGAAAGCTTGAAATCGGGGTCGTCTTGTATTATGGAACGCCATTCTTTGCATACGGATTGGCATCGGATAAGAGCTTTTACATTCAATTTCAAAAGCATACAGCGAATGATCTCAATTGGTATGTGAACTACTACTTTTTCCATGTTTGATCTCATCTGTATCTATAGTCTTCTATACAATATGGCCTGGTGAATTGAGAAGAGAACCTGAGAAAAAGTGAGGCTGCGGCGCTGCTGCTGCTGCTGCGGCATATCATATATGCTTTTTGGGGTACGATGAATTATATGTAAGGTTTACACACCGTGCATGGGCCGCACCTCAGCGCAAGTAGGAATGAATGCTAATTTTAGCCCAAAACTGATTCAGATGCTCTATTAACTTAAATAGCTAGGCTAATTCACAATTTCTATCTACACTTATAATAAGAGTCAATAATGTTAGACCGCTAACTGGAATTAAAAAAATGTTAGTGTAATAGTCTGCTATAACATATTGTACTTTGTGTTCTTCTTATTGTACAACCTCCAATTAAATTCCTTAAAAAATGTTGGTGTAATAGTCTGCTATAACATATTGTACTTTGTATTTATCTTATTGTGCAACCTCCATTAAATTCCTAATATATCCTAATCCTTTATAATTGTACCAAATTTTTTCCGTTAAATATAATAGAAGTTTAACATTAAATTCTTTAGGCAATTTGTTTCTTTATTGCAGTTTTCAAACAAATTGTCAATATTCTATAATACAATTCTGTATAGATTCCTAACTTAAAATTAGAATATTGAAGTCTTAATAAGTTTCTAGAGAAAATTGTCATTTTGGTCTAATGACTATTGTAGTAGTGTTAATTACTATCCGCGACTTTCAAAAATGTTAATTGCGTACCTTGACTATGCATTTTTTTTTTTATCAATTTTGGTCATGCCGGCCAAATTACCGGTCAAAAGTGACCGGAAAAAATTTAATCACATATTATGCTTAATTAGAAGGGGCAAAATAGTCATTTATTGTTATGTCTGCTAACATCATCCATTTCCACCATCGTCGCCGGAGACGGTAGCTTCAAGGCGACGTGAAGCTACTGACATCATCCATTTCCACCATTTCCACCATGGTTGAAGCTATTGACTTGAAGCTACCAACCAGTTCGCCGGAGAAGAGGAGCGACGTCGCTGCTCGCTATCGGTCGCTTTCGGTCTGCAGTTCGAGAGGGAGAGACGAGGTTGCTGGTTGGTGCTCACCGCCGGACTACCATGGCCGCCACCTTGCTTCATCAACAACTCCCATACCTCTTTCCGTCGCAGTTGCCAATGAAGATCGATAGACAGAAGTTCGCGGCTGCTGCTTCTTTCTTCGTTCAACCAAGGAGAGAGACGAGAGAGACACAGGTGAACGTTGCCGAACCGTTGCTTCAAGTCGACGTCGACGGCGGCGGTACGAATTGAATGGAGAAGACGAAGGAGAAGAAATAAGATAAAGTAAAATGACTAAAATACCCTTATTGTTTGACCTATTAATATTTTTCGGTCACATTTGGCCAGAAATTTGGCCGGCGTAACCAAAATTGAGAAAAAATGCATAGTCAAGGTACGCAATTAACATTTTTGAAAGTCGCGGATAGCAATTAACACTACTATATATAATAGTCATTGGACCAAAATGACAATTTTCTCTAAGTTTCTATAATAGAATTTTGTATAGATTCCTAACTTAAACCATTATTCTACCCAAAACAACAATATATATAAACTCCTCACCTTCTCATGGTATTCACCCAAAACTAAACCTAACATATTCTGCAACACACCATCTACTTGACATTCTATAGGTATGATTGTCAAAATATTATCATGCTAATTCTATTATTTGTATTTGTACTCATAATGATTATTGTTTTTTTTTTCTAAAAAAAAATCAATGATGGTACACTCATTAATTAGTAAAACTTCAATATCGTTATGTAAATATATCTATTGTATAATCTGTTCATCTATACTTGTATAATTGTATGTAATGTTGTGGTTCTCATTATATTCCTCTATAATCTACACATTTTAGTTACTCCTAACTCTCTAATCTATGATTTTAGAATTTATGTTGTGGTTCCCATTATATTATTTCATAACATCCTTTATGAATATATTTCTCATGGCACAAAG
>CM008339.1:7323401-7334251 GCA_002525835.2 Ipomoea batatas
TCTACAAAATACAATATACATGAAAATAAATTTGAAATATGCTTTTTTTTTTTTGGTAAATAAATATGCTTTTATTAGTTTTATACTTTTATATATTGATCATCATAATAAGGGCAAATATTATAAATACTAAGAAATGTGATCCATTCAAATTACAAAAATATTTCACATTGCTTACTATTTAGTGGCAAATTATGATATGGACCCGCGTCCACCTTGCAGGGTGGACCTTTGTCCAAAACTTGGGTCTGTAATATTTTGTGAATATATAGTTCAAAAATTGTGAATATATATTCAAAAATTGTGTTATATTGTACTGTTGAATATAGAGTTTTGTAATTGTGAATATAAAATTCTTTAATTGTGAATATGTATAGTTAAATAAAATTGTGAATATAGAGTTTTGTCATTGTTAATATAGAGTTCAAAAATTATGAATATATAGTTCTGCAATTGTGAATATTGAGTTATGTAATTTTGTATACTAAGATCTAAAATTGTGAATATGGAACCGGGTCCATGAGATAACAACCCCTATTTAGTGTTTCAAATTTCAATAATATTATGTTCCTACATTACTTTAATTTTTAGACGTAAAATGAACCATATACAACTAATACAAGTCCACTTTGCTGAATTGACTATTAGTTGGCATTTTTAATATGTAAACCTAATCTAATGTATGTTGGATATTTTTTTATTTAGTTTTGTTTGAAATTTATAGTTACATAATAAATTGAGGTTCTGATATAATATGTTGGAAATAGAAAATGGATATTTATTATCCAAATAAAAGAATATAATATTATGTTTGAAATTATCAACTGTAAAAGGATATAATATAAGTTGCATGTAGCATTGATATAACATTTGGTTATTTGGTGATTATTAAATATTTGTTCTTATGCTGCAGCTTTTTAAATAATATAATTTTGATGTTAACTAATTTTTTTTTTGAATACTTGATTTTAAATAATATATAACAGATAGAAATAACTCAAATCATTCAAGATTTTCTTAAATCTTGTATGCTAATGCGCGCGCACACACACATATATATATAAATTAGGATCAAATAAGAAATAAATTTTCTGCAAAAAGGGTGGACTAATATGATTCATTATTTTACGGTAATCAATGGCTCAAAAATAAAGGAAAAAAGTGATGGAATAAATTTTATCTTATAGTATTTATGAAAATTGGCATGTTATTTTTTTTATAAAATTTTTCTTTATTTTCAAATCATCAGATCTACTGGATCAAAGACTAACATTTGTCTACACTATTTCTCATTAAAATTCTTATTCTCGTGGGAACCTTGCACAATATATGTTTTAAAATAGTTGTCGTAAAGGATAAAATTTGATTTGAAACTGCTAACTTTTTAAAAATGATATATAATTATTACTTTTATGATACATCTTTACCAAAAAGTATACTTTTTTGTAATGTTATTGTCAACACTAATCTAAACATTTTAATTGAGTAAGAAACATTGTAATTGTGTATGTAACACAATATTTTATGGTACATTATAGTTATACCTGTTTTGTTTTTTTTTTTAAATCATACTTTAGCAAACTTTCATATCTTAATTTCTTCGAAATACCAAAAAAAGAAAAAAGAGGAAGTTTGAAAATGATTCTTATATTTAGAGTCATTTTATTGTATGGTCCACTTAAAAGAATATTGAAAACATAAATTTTACTTTAAAAAATTAAATTACTAACAAAAAAATTTTGTAGATATATTATTTAATAAGATGTTTATTTGATATGATAAAATAAGATCTTTATTCTTTACAGATCAGACTATCAGAGAGTGGGACCCCTCTCACCAGAGTCCAGATGTCCAACGCACGATGATAAATCACATGAAAAACATTGGATTCTATATGTTTTCCCGTAAAAGGCACGTGGATCATACACATTAATATTAGTAAATTACAAATTTTAATGTTTTTAAAACTAGTGTTATAAACTTATTCTCAAAAAAAAAAACTAGTGTTATAAACTTTAGTTTTTTTTTTATTATAATTTTTTATTTTAATCTTGGTCAAATTTAACTCAACTCGACTTTATATTATATAATATATATTCTAAATTTTTTATTGATATATATTGTTGTACTGAACATATGAATTTTGTGGTGATCAAGAGGGTGTTGACAAAAATCATAATTTTTAGGTACAAAAGATATGCTCCACCCACTCAACAACTCTTTTCGATGCGATATTTCTTTCTTTAAGAGTGAAGTTATTCAATAATCAAAATGATTCATTGATTATGTTTAATTTTCAATTGGTCTTTAATTACCAAATCATTTGAAATGATCTTTCGACTATCTAAAGTTTTAGTCAATTTAGTCATTATTTTGTCTGACACAACCAATAGAACATTGCGTATTAAATATATATCTCGTTTAATTTTATTAGACTTATCTAAACTCAACATTTACTCGAGACTACTCATCTAATCGCAGTAAAAACAATATCTTATTAATTATTTACTTTACTTTGAGCAACAACATGTTAGTCAAAGATTGATTTGTAGGTCGGGTGTCTAATATGGTGCAATTTTCTTAAGACGTTACATACACGTGAATTTAAGCATATGAAATCATGTTTAAATTAAGAATATTATCCTTATCAATTATTGATTAAGATATTAGGGCCATTAAACTCAATGATTATAACATATGACCGAGGACCCATATCCTCAACGATTATAATCATCTGTATTATTAGTATATGCTGGAAAAGAAAAAGAACTATATATCCGACAAAATATAATATTGCATGTGCCAAAAATTAAAGTGAGCTAGTTTTCATTACCTTAGCTGTATACTTCTATGTAAGCAATAATCACTAATATGATTTGGTTCCCATTAGTGTTGGGTTGACTCATTGCTATTAATTATTTGGAATAATTTCATTTTTATTTATATTGTAATCAAGCACAGCCAGCCCTTTAATTAATTGAGAAGATTCAGTATGTAAATAGATATGGGTCTATTTTACAATATGAACTCGGATTTATGGTATAATTATTGTTTTTTGCTGTTACCATCCATTTTACTAGGAGTGTCAAGATGGACCAAAGCACGCGGGACGGTTTACTATTGCTTTTTTGTTGTCACCATCCATTTTTATTTTACTAAGAGTATCAAGATGGATCAAACCCCCCAATCTTAACCGTTCCGCGAACCGCAGTGAGACGGGTTATGGCCTAAAAATTATACCCCGCGAAAGTACGTGCCTCGTGGACTAGACCTACACGGGTTGGCGCCTTGGCGGCCGGGCATTTCACACACAACATTTTTTAAAAACGTAAAATTTTTATATTTTTAAACACAAAAAAATTTAATAATATTTAAATTAAATTATTTGAATATAAAACGATAATATAATAATTTTTTATTTTTGATGTTAGGTTTGCGGGGTTCGCGAGCTTGCATGGGATGGATTAGAGTTGCGTATTTCTTAATTTGCTCGCGGGCCAACCGACGTAGGCCTGCGAAAAAGACTCGCAGTAGGACGGGTCTAATAAAACGAACCGGCCTACATTGACACCCCTACATTTTATCCATAAATCCAGGATTGATATGAATTTAACCTTATAATATTATAATATTTAAGAATGCTAACAAAATAATATTGTTAACCTTTTTTTTATGGGTCAAAAAAATTTAAGAGTGGCAAAGAGTTTTATTCAAGGGAAGAACTTAAAAGTGCCGCTGGTCGAAACTCGAAACAAACGTGCCATAAACAACATTAGAGAACATTCTAAGAACCATAGACTATCTTAATGTTATCAATGGTGACAACACCTCCTCCCACATTGGGTGCCAAAGTCACCAGAACCGTGTCATCGTCTTCGGCGCCCAAATCGTCCATCGGCTCATTCAAACCCAAGCTCAAGCTCGTCTTGATTTTCTCCACGTTTTTCTGCCGGTGCGGCAAGTGAGCAAAGCTCCCGGCGAACTCCGCCTTGTCGTACCCGCCGTCCGGCTCGTCCTCGTCGTTCAAATACACGTCGAATTTCGTGTACTGGTTCGCCTGAACTTCGATCCCTTCGATCAACAAGATCTCTTCTTCCAATTCCTTCTCCTCCTTCGTCCTGTTCTTCTTCGGCCTCGGCACCTTCACTCGGACCACCTGTAATAAATAACGGTTAGCTGATTGAATTAGAAGATATAACTACTTTGAATTAGAAGATATAACTACTTAATAACATTAGCTGAAATGTATTTGGTTATGGTTAAGGCAAAAACTTGTGTGAGACCGTCTCACCATGAGACGGGTCGGGTCGGGTCGGGTCAATATGCAAATGTAACACTTATATGCACAAATGTCATACTTATATGCTCAAATGTAATACTAATCAAGAATAAAATTTTTGTTACTTATTAGGGTAAATGTAATACTTTTAAGTGAAAATACAATACTTTTACATTTCGATTTAAAAGTATTACATTTTTCCTCAAAAGTATTATATTTGTCTTTATAAGTGAGAGGCACTTGTCAACATTACTTATTATGAAAAATATATTACTTTTTCTCTTATAAGTAATAAAAATTGTATTTTTCATTAGTGTCATATTTGAGCATATAAGTGTAAGATTTGCACATATAAGTATGACATTTGTATGATGCTTTGACCCGACCCGATCCGTCTCACGAATAAGGATCCGTGAGACGGTCTCACACAAGTGTGACCCTATGGTTAATTAGCTGTTACATACTAAATGTTAGATATAATTGTTTTTCCAAAAAAATTAATTAATCAAACAAGTTAAACAGTTAATAGGATTTAACTGATACTAACTATTTTACCAAACAGGGGGAATAATTTAAGTTTCTAACATTACCTTGTCGAGAGTAACCGGAAAGACGGTGGCGACGTAGGGAGCAGCGGAGCGTAGCGCCACTTTCCGGCGACGCGGTCTGGGAACAGGCTTGCTGTTTGTCCATGGGAGGTTTGCGAATTCGTATTTGTATCCCATTTGCTCGTTATCCACGCTGTCGCCGACCCTCACGCGCACGGGCTGCGCGTTCTCGTCGTAGAAGAGGAAGCTGGCGTTGATCCAATCGGCGTCGGTGAAATTCCGTTTCCGGCCACGGCCGCCGAGCTGCTGCCATATGGTCCACATCCGGTCAACGTTTGCATGGTGGCAATAGAAGGAGATATCACGGCCGGCCGAGTAGAAATTCCCCATATCCTCGCCGTTCTTCCGCCTCGGATCGCCGACCCACCTGTGGATCGGCACGTGGGGGCTGTTCTCCATGGACCCGGCGCCGGGGTTTTTCTTGTCGCCGGAGCGGTAAGGTTTTCCGAGGAAGAGCTCTGCCGTTCCGGCGTTGGTGAACATTTGCTTGTACATTAACGCCAGATTATTAGTAATTCTTTCTAAGTCGGTGGCTTCTGTATCCTTGCCTTGATACCCAAGGTCCACTATAGTCGGTGGAAGATGAGACTGGTTACGATTCTCGTCGTAGAGTGAAACATTCCGGTCGTTTAGTACGGACGGAAAAACCATGCCGGCCGGAATGTCCCAGTTCCAGAATGGCAAACCGAAGGTGGGATCTCCGATCAATTTCCCCAAGATTCTCTCGAAGAAATACAAGTACCTGTGGATGTATAAATAAGAAGTCCACAAACTATTTATATATAGTGCATGTATAATAAGATAAAACAGGCTAAGAATAGCAATAGATTACAATTCTTATAGAAAATTGTCTATTGTGATTTAATTAGATCAATCAATTATATATGATTGAGCCAACTATTTACGACCGAATTAGATTAGTTTATATTTTTGTATGATCTGACTAGGTCAAATGATAGATTGAGTTTATTCATGCACAATCTAAAAATTAGTTTATTTTCTTATGTGATCTAACTAGGTCATAATATTAGGTCTATTTGGTGCACAAATTATAGATATCATGAAATCTAATCGTGATATTGACCCTTAACTTTGTGCTTGGAAAAAGTATAGATGAATAGATACTATAATATTATAGGTCAGTAGTAGTCAAGAAACAAAGTTAACTTATTAAAAGAATAAATTCTGAATAGTACCATCTATGGAAAGGGAAGAAGAGCCAGGAGTTATGAACTTGGATTTCTATGTCAGGGAAGCCGACTTGATCATACGCGCCGTTGCAGTAAGCGCAGTGAACCTTGGCTTGTTGAGTGAAGCTGCGGGGGTCGTCCGCCGGCAACGCCTTCATCATTTCCACCGCCTTCGCGAACTTCTCTCTGTATTTCCCGTCCAGGCGGTGTAACGCCGGGCGGACCCTCATGGTGGCGGGGCTAACAGACGGGAGCTGGTAGTCCAGGTACCTGCCCGCCATCGGCGGGCAACAGTTGTCCACGTCGGCGCCGGCCGGAAGGTCGGTGGGCGGCACAACGCACTTGGAAACTTCCGGCGCCTCAATCGGAGCCGCCATAGCCGCCGGCAGGTTAGCAGCGCCGTATAGACCTCCCAATCCAAGAATAACATCTCTCCTGTCAATCTTGGACTGGGAATCTCCGCCGCCGTGCGCGGCGGTGCACGACACTTTGAGGCGGCGGCTAAACGCCGCCGGGGTGAGGATGTGAAGGTGAGGGCGTGTGGGTATAGGCCGCCGGGAAAACAAGTCGCCGGAAGCGCGCGGTGGAGATAGAGAAGCCATTGGGTTTTCCGATCCCTTTGCTCAATGATGCTTAAATTTGCGTGGTGTATATAGAGAATGGTGCAATTATTTGATGGAGAGAGACGTGTCAAAATATGGCTGCAATGCATTTCTAAGCTTCCGCATGGATGTTTAGGTGGTGATGTGTTGTTGGAATATGAATATTTATATAGTGCATGCATCCACCATAGCTGCACGTAATGCCAAGGTGTAAGGCTCTTAGATTTTTCTTTATATTAATATGCACGCTCTTCTGCATTGCATGCATGCAAAACTTGAATAATATAATGGTGAAGAAGTACTAATCTCAAAGATACATAATGGAGCTTCATAAATATTAGCAAACTAAATTCATTTGTAAGAAGTGGACATACTAATGCTGCGTTTTTTAATACTATTAGTGTTTTTTTTTTTATAACAAAAGGACTACAGGTAAAGATCACCAAGCCACACTAAAATTTGACCCTATAACCTATGTTATCATTGTATTAGAGATGGAAATTATGTTTTCATATTCCAATTTCAGTTTACTAAATTGTTATATATCTACTTGGAAGGGGATATCATTGAGTATGGTTTATATGATGGTGAACAATTAATATGTGAAACTCAAACAAATTAAAATTGCTCCATAACCAAATAAAATGTTGCACTTTAATACTATGGTACGTCATAGTAAGCCCAAGTGAAAGAGGTGCAAACAGGAAGAATTAAACAAAAACACAACACAACACAACACAAGAACAAGACACAAGTGATGACGTGACAATTATTCCGACGAGATAAAGTTGCCACATAGGAAATAGGCGGCGGCGGCGGGCCTAAGAACCGTAGACGATCTTAATGTTTTCAACGGTAACGACGCCTCCACCGACCTTTGGTGCCAAAGTGACCAGCACTGCATCGTCGTCCTCGGCGCCCAAGTCCTCCAAGGGCTCGTTCAGACCTAAGCTCAGACTGGCTCTGATCTTCTTCGACCCCTTTTGCTTATGCGGCAAGCTCGCAAAGCTCCCGGCATACTCAGCCTTCAATTTCCCGGCCCCCGGCTCATCCTCGTCGTTAAGATACACGTCGAACTTGGCATACTGGTCCATCGCCACCTCAATACCTTCAATCAACAAGATTTCCTCTTCCGCTTCCTTCTCTTCCTTGCTCCGGGATTTCCTCGGCCTCGCCACCTTCACTTGCACCACCTTGTCCAGCGTCACCGGGAACACGCTCGTCACAAACGGCGCGGGGGACTTCGCCGCCAAACCCGCTGTCTTCTTAGAAGGAACAGGCTTGCTGTCCAGCCATGGTAGCTTTGTATGCTCGTACTTGTACTATTAGAATATGGAAATTATATAAATATTCTAAGAATAATATTGTAAATTTGGTGTATTATTCTTTGCCTTATTTAATTTAACATTACACATACCCCCATTTTGTGGTTATCCAAAGCGTCGCCCACTCGGACGCGCACGGCTTGGGCGTTCTCGTCGAAGAAGAGGAAGGTGGCGTCCAGCCAATCTTTGTGGGTGAAGTCTCTCCCCCTCCTCCGCCCCTTACCAGGTCCGCCGAGCTGTTGCCAAATGGTCCACATGCGGTCGACGTTTGAGTGGTGGCAGTAGAACAAGACGTCACGGCCGGCGGAGTATAAGTTCCCCATGTCCTCTCCGTTTTTGGTTCTTGGTTGAACGTCGCCCACCCATCTGTGGATAGGAATGTGCGGGACAGTCTCGATGGAACCAGGGCCCATGCCCTCTTTGTTACTATTAGGGGCGTCTCCGGCCCTATAGGGCGTTCCGAGGAACATTTCGGCGGTGCCGGCGTTTGTGACCATGTTCTTGTACATCAAGAGAAGGTTGTTGGAAATTCTTTCTTGGTCGGTCGCCGGAGTGTCAGTGCCGTCGTAGCCAAGGTCAACGACGGTGGGTGGAAGGTGAGACTGGTTGCGATTCTCGTCGTAGAGAGAGGAGTTGGGGTTAGTGAAAACGGACGGAATCACCATTCCCTCCGGGGTGTCCCAGTTCCAGAACGGCAAGGCAAAGGTGGGATCACCGATCAATTTTCCCATGATTCTCTCGTAGAAATACAAGTACCTGTAACAATTTAAGTGATTGAGAAAGTATATATGGACAGATATTACAGGGTCAATATTTGTATCTAACATACCATCTGTGGAAAGGGAAGAAGAGCCAGGAATTGTGAACTTGGATTTCCTTGTCCGGGAACCCAACTTGGACGTAGCCGCCGTCACAGTAAGCACAATGGACGTTTGCTTGTTGGTAAAAGTTGCGCGGGTCGTCCGCCGGCAATTTCTTCATTAGCTCGATGGCATTCTCGAACTTGGCGACGTACGTTTCGTCCATGCGGTGAGCTGCGGGGCGGACTCTCAGGGCGGCGGGGCTGGTATACGGGACTTTGTAGTCCACAATGTTGGCGGCCGCCGGGGGGCAGCAGTTGTCTACAACCGCGCCGGCCGGCAAGTCCGCCGGAGGGACGACGCATTTGGAGATATCCGGCGCCTGAATGGGATCTGCAACGGCGGCCAGTGGAGTCGTCGTCACGAGGCTAGCGGCGCCGTAGAGGCCTCCCAACCCAAGAATGACGTCTCTTCTGTCGAGTTTGGGCTGGGATTCGCCGCCCTCTGCGGCGGTGCAGGAGACCTTCAAGTGGTGGTGGCTACGCTTTGCGGAATGTAAGCAAAGCTGAGAGGGTTTTGGGAAGGGGGATGAAGAGGACGAGCTGGTAGAGGAGAAGGTGAATGACTTGCATGGGGAAGAAAGTGAAGCCATTTTTGTGGTTGGGTTGTGAAAAGAGTGCCTTGCTATGCCCTCTTTATATACAATAAATCCTATAGACTTTTTTTTTTTTTTATTTGAGTATTACTGATTCTATTACATTGCACTATCTGTTTATAATTACTTTTTCAACCCTGATTCTATTGCACTACAATATATGTTTATAACTACTTTTTCAACTTACTGAAACACAAATAGTAAATATCAATTTCACTACCAATGGAAGCAGCATATTGACTAATAATTATAGTGGATAGGGTCCAAAACATGTGACTATGTGAGGGTGATTTGAGAACAAGGATGGGGAATTAGTACGAAAAAGGTGTACTGGCATCTAACTTTATGTAGTGCACATAATTAAGGTACACTATGTAGTTTAGTCATTCCACTACCAGTTCATTTGAAATGATAGACTATCTAAGGTTTTAGTTAATTTAGTCACCATCTGTTACGTACATTGGAGACTGAATTGAGTAAAATTTTATGTAACAAATGGACAATATTTTTGATGAATTAGTAATCAATGGTTAAACTGAAAATTGAATTGTGACACAATCAATACAACATTTTCAATATTAAATATATATCTCGTTTAATCTTACTCGACTTGTCTAAACTCAATATTTACTCCAGAGTACTCACCTTATTGCATTAAAAATAATAACTTATTATTTACTCTGAGCAACACCATGTTTGCCAAATTAAATATTAATTCTTTAAGTCAGGTTCTATATGGTGCAATTTTCCTACGTCGTTACATAGACGTGAATTTATTATCAATTACTTCCTCTGTCCCATTTTATGTGTCTTACTTTCCTTTTTAGTTTGTCCCAAAATGTTGTCCTCTTTCTAAAAGTGAACATCACCATCATTCTACTTTTCCCACTTTACCCTTATGACTTTTCATTTCTTTATTGCTTTTATTTCCAAAAGTGAAAAGGTTAGGAGCATAATTGGAAAGCACATCACATTTACTTTAATTTCTTAAAAAGCGTGTAAAAAGCAAATGAGACATCCATTTCGGGACGAAGGGAGTATTGATTATGAAACTAGGGCCATTAAACTCAGTGATTGATATATGACCGGACCCATATCCTCAACAATTATATTCATCTTTATTATTAGTACGCTGGAAACGAGAAACAACTATCCGACAAAGTATAATATCGCATGTGTCAATAATGAATATGGAAGCAATAACCAATAATATGGTTTGGTTGACTCATTATTATTAATTATTTGGAATAATTTTTATTTTCATTTTTAATAATCCAGCACTGCCAGCCTTTTTTTTTTTTTTTTTTTTTTTAAAAAAAAAAAAAAAAAAAAATATAAAAATAAAAAAAAAAAAAATATAAAAATAAAAAAAAAAAAAAAAAAAATTAAAA
>CM008339.1:7406784-7423166 GCA_002525835.2 Ipomoea batatas
ACAAATTACTATTGAAACAGACAGTAAGAGACTAACCATAAATCCATAATCATTCCAGCTGCTGATGCTGCTCGTGCAGTAGCATACTCTCCTGCATATGATCAACTCAGCTCGTTAGACCGAACAAATCTAACAAGGTAGTCTCAACTCTTCGCGAAGCATTGATCCTCTACCATGAGAAAAACCAGTTGTTCTCATTTGTTGATTAAACTAATGAGAACAATACAGACCTGAGCTAGTTCAAGTTCATATATACCTTCAGGATGCACCATTTTCTGAATGGCTGTAAGTGCAATCATGATAACCATGAAATTCAACTATTCGAGACAGAAATAAGACAGTAGCAATATAACAGTACATATGTTTAAAAGATTCTTGAACATGTAAACTTGCTACTTTGATGCTTTACAGTTTCTCTTCACTATGATACCAATATTAATTTCCCAAAAACACAAGCAATCTATCTTGACTTTCTTGAATATGTTAAAAAAGAGTACTATTTAAATATCATTAGCCTTTGAAAGTTCTTCCCCACCATTGGATATGCCTTTAGTATTATTATATGGATGAGGGTCACATAAAGATTGTATTCTTCTGGGCATGAATGCCACTTCTATGCCATTGGGCATCCAAACACAGATATAGACAAGGGTAGCATAGATACATGTGGAAAAAGGGCCAATAATCAAACAGTTTGTTAGCTTCAACTTCCACCAATAATCAGAAAGTTGGTTAGGGAGTTGAACAGGCCATGTCATATGATTGAACCTTGTAGACTTTTTTAGTTTTGTATGCTTAGGCATTTTCCCAAGTGGTTGAGAAGCTGAGCTCAACAAAGTCCTGTATGCCTTTAAAATTCAAAAGAGCACGTGGGGCTAGCTCAAGTGGTCGACCACCTGACTTAAAGTCAGCACTCAGCAGGGTGTGAATGACTCCCACCAACAATACTTTGGACCTATGCTCCCCAAGCTAGAGTTTGGGCCCACGAAACTTACGGAAGTGTAGAAATGGATCATTTATGCACAGAGTTAACGACAGGAATTGACTAAGAGAGTATGTGGTTAAGTCGTGATTTACCACCAACAACTCTTGAACAAAGATTCTAGGACTTATAATTAATCATTGCTTAAGTTGGAGACCTAATCTATAAAAAATGAAGATGTTTCTCTTTTTCACCATTAAAATATTAGTTAGGCTAATAGTTTTGCTTAAAATTTAAAGAGAAAATATTTCCAAGACTAAACCAAGTAGCCAAATTAAAGACCCTTCTCGATAAACAGGAGATGGCATTGCACAAACACCAACATAATTGGCTTATTGCCATACATTAATCCAACATCTAGTCACAGGACACACTCAAGTGTCTCTGCTACACACAGACCATAGATTACTACCACATTTGATAACATAAAACCCCACAACATGAAAACCTACAAAACACAAATAAACTTCAACCAAGTGCACAAAAGATCAACCTTGGATTGAATTGACAGTTTGGCACCCCAAGGAACCAAGTAGTGTGTTATTGAATTGAAAGAAGCCCTTAAGCAATACCCAGCTTCTCCCTCAACATCTGGGCAAACTCCAAGACCTTGTGAGAATCAGGGAGAGACTTGGAGACACTCTCCTTCTCCATGCACCTCTTAACCCAAGCAATCAGCTTGGGGCACTCTGCCTCTACACTGAAATGCCCAAAGCTCTCCCAGGTATAGAACCAGCTGTAGAATCCTATGAGGGAAACATCAACAAACCCAAAACTCTCACCCCCAAAGTATGGCTTGTCTCCAAGGGCTCCCTCCAGCACCTTTAGACATCCTATCAACTCCTTAACAGCTGCCTCCAGTTCTTCTCCCTTTGTTGTCCATGTTTTCCGGCTAAAATCATACAGCTGCAATCAAAGCACAAATTTTTATTTGAACGCAATCTAAGAAAATTAAACTCTTGGTAAGATTTAACAATATAACCTATTTTAGGGATTATTACAATATTACCTTCTTGTCAATGTAATCAGCCCAGAACTTGGCCTGGGATTTTTCATAAGGATCAGAGGGGAGCAATGGGGCCTTATCCTTCCACACCTCATCAATATACTCCACTGCGATTGTAGATTCACAGACTGGCTTCCCATTGTGGATGAGCACTGGGATTTTCTTGTGAACCGGGTTCATCTTCAGAAGCAGCTCACTCTTGTTCCTCAGATCCTCTTCTCTGTACTCATACTTGACCTCCTTCTCAGCCAGAGCAATTCTTAGCCTCATCCCAAACATGCTAGGCCAGAAATCCAACAATATCACTTCATCACCCATTTTCCCAACCAAAAAAAAAGGAGCTTTTTTTCTTCTCTGGGTGTCAAAGAAGCTCAAAAACAGTGGCTAGAAGTAAAAGGCTAGTAGAAAAAAAGCTATAATTCTACAATGGCTGTGAGAGCCTTGCTAGCTGATAATCTTGAAATTCTGGGGACTGGGGTCCTTTATAGAGAACCATGTGGCGCTATTTTCAAGTAACGTTGTTGCGTATTGATTTGGGAGGGCGAGGGTCCCCACGGCTGTATTCCTGTCCTGTATATATGGAAAGAAATATCAGAAATTTCATTATTCTCATACAAAAATTTATAGTTACTTTTTTTTTTTTTGAAAACAAAATTTATAGTTACTATTTATAGTTACTTTGAACTTATAATTTGTATGAGAATTATATTTTCTAAATTGGTCACTTCTTTCATAGGCATATTCTGGTATATCTTTTTATACAATTAATGTGAGATAAATAAAACACATAATACTTTTAAATTAAATATAATATTTTTTTATAATCGATCAATAGTGCATTTATATTTAAAAAACAATACATTTTTGCTTAATAAGTTTTAATAAAAAATATTATTTTTGTTGATCCATTAAAAATTAAATATTTGTTAAAAATTATTTCATCTATCTCATTTTACATGTCATATTTAATACTCATGAATCAAAACAATTATTTCTTTTTCTTTACTTATTTTTAAATTTTATTTTTTTCTATAATTTTAAAACGAAACAAAAATCACTTTCCCTAACAATTATATTATCTTTAATATTTGTGGCAGTTGTGCCAAATGAAGATTGAGTCATTGCTTCCGTCATATTTCCTCCATTATACGCGAATCAATCAATCAAGATTCTTTTGAAAAATATTTATGTGTATTAACTATTAAATAAGGAAAGGCCACACTTTCGAATAAATAAGGAAATATAGCAACCTGACAAAAATATTGGTCCAAATACGTTGTACTCCACTGGTCCCACTACGATGAAATACAATTAAGATTCACCTAACAAAATGAATTTTACTTTAGGTACATAAATTTAGTTCATAAAAATTACAGTTATAAGTACATAAATTATTGTAAAGACATAAATTAACTATTGTAAATATATATAAATTCACTAGCCAAAGACCTTGTGGTCTAGTGGCATCTGGTGTCCCAGATAACACTTCCACATGGATGTTGGGAGTGGGTTCGTGTTTCAGTGGAGACAACTGTTGACTCTTTGTGATTCAAACTTACTTTGAGAAAGTAGCTATGAACAGATACTACATTGTAACAGAGTCAGTTGTACTAAAAAAATATATATAAATTCACTATCGTAATACATAAATTTATTAATGTAGGCACACATATATTTGTATCACAAAAAGCTATAAATTTCAACAACATATATATAAACTATATATTATTATACTTGATCACATAAAACTCCACAATTTCAAAACATACGTAAAGTCGCACACAATATAAACCATCGAGAAGTTGATCAACCGAGTACATAACTCTGTTTATAATTGAATCCGTGCCCCAATAGAAGTAAATATTTATTCAATTCCCCTCGTCTTCCTTACAGACTTGACGAACTCATAGATCTTATTAGGATCAGGGAGAGACTTGGACACACTTTCCTTCTCCATGCACCTCTTAGCCCAAGGAATCAGCTTAGGGCACTCTTCCTTCAAGTTGAAACCACCAAAGGTCTCATAGGTATAAAACCAGCTATTATATGAAATGAGAGCAATATCAACAAACCCAAAGCTTTCACCCCCAAAGTATGGCTTGTTTCCAAGTGCTCCCTCCAACACCTTCAAACATTCTACCAGCTTCTTGCTTATTGCCTCATGGTCTTCTCCCTTTGGCAATGCCCATAGTTTATAACCCAACTCATTTAGCTGCAATCCAAAGTACAATATTTACTGGATCTTGGGATTCCACAATACATAACTTAAAGAAACCGAGTTTCACTGAAAAGATATTCTATTTGTCGGATTATACTTCCTAATTAGTGTGGCAATAATCATTGACAAAAGTAGGTCATAGAAAACAAACAAACTAAAAAAAAAAAAGTTAATACCTCCAATAGTCCTCCGAGTATTAGCTAGGGTTTAACCAGTTGTGATCCTCCGAATTTAAAAGGACCATGAGACGTTCTCAAAATTTTAAAAAAATAACCACTCATGGTCTTAATTCTTAAAACAACCCGAGTTTAAAATGATCACGAAACGTCCTCCAAGGATCACATGTGGTTATTTTTTAAAATTTGGAGAACGTCTCGTGGTCATTTTACTCGGAGGACCACAACTGGTAAAACTCCAATACTCGGAGAACCATTAAAGGTATTAACTCAAAATAAAATTATGGCCCTATTTGGTAACATAGTTAGCTTATTTGATCAATATTAGTTGTTTGACTTAGTTAAACATTCAATATAAGTGTTTGATTAATTAATTTTTTGTAACACTTTATTGCTCTAAAATGCTTAAATTAAAAAAAGTTGTTCAAATAATTTTTTTATCAGCTTTTTGAGAAAGTCATTTTGCATGTAACCAACTATCAGCTAACATCTAATTTACCAAACATCTTTTTACAATTAATTAATGATATCAACTAACCAAATCTACTAACTCAATCAGCTAACAGTTATTTACCACACAACTCCTATATATATATATATATATTAAAAAAAAAAAAAGAAGATAGTGCAATAATATCTCTAATACTTCTTTTTTTTTAAGGCAAAAGAAAAAATATATTAAACGGGTAGAAAAAAAAAAAAACAATCAGGGGAATAAACATCCCAAAAACTATAATTAGATTGAGAGTATGAGCTAATAAGTTTACTGATCTCTTAATTAATCGACAAACAAAACATTGAAAGGAATATCTCTAATACTTAATTGAGTATTTATGTAATTTGGGACTTACCTTGTGCTGGTCAATGTAGTTAGCCCAGAACTTGGCCTGGGATTTTTCATAAGGATCAGAGGGGAGCAAAGGGGCCTTATCCTTCCACACCTCATCAATATACTCCACTGCGATTGTAGATTCACACACTGGTTTCCCATTGCGGATGAGAACTGGGATTTTCTTGTGAACCGGGTTCATCTTCAGAAGCAGCTCACTCTTGTTGTTCCTCAGATTCTCTTCTCTGTACTCATACTTGATCTCCTTCTCAGCCAAAGCAATTCTTACCCTCATCCCAAACATGCTAGGCCAGTAATTCAACAATATCACTTCATCATCCATTTTCCCAACCAAAAAAGGAGCTTTTTTTCTTTTCTTTCTTTTCTGGGAGTGTAAAGGAAGCTCAAAAACAGTGGTCCTACAACTCTATACTAGATCGGAAGACTAGAAGTAAAAGGCCGGTAGAATTTTTTTATTATTTTAATACAAGTTAGGCTTGTTTTGGTTGTTGTTGATGGGGCTAACAAATATTTATATTGCTTAATAGAAGCTCAAAAGTTTGCCAACAAGTTTATATTGTTTTTGCAGATTAAGGCTTTCAAATGTGGTTTTTTGAATCATGTATACGTGTTATCCCTAACTACTCTAATCAAACATCAAGTAAATGTTAGTGTCTTAAAGAACCTTAAAAATATAAAAATACAATTTATTTACATAAAAATAAGTAAATAACAATGGGGAATATTGAAAGAACTTTTATGCTATACAATTTAAAGTTAAACTCATTCTAAAATAAAATTGTATAGAGTTAATTCCAGCAATATTCCTCCGACTATTGTGATTTTCCAAATTTGGTCCTCGTATTTTAATTTGGACGAATTAAACCCTCGACTTTCAAAATTTTTCCAACACTGGTCCTTCCGTTAACATGGTGTTAGATAGATGTTAAGTGAAGGGGTAAAATGGTCATTTGCTTTTCTGGTTTCTTCTTCCTGATGTTGGTCTTGATCTGCGGCTGAGTTGTGCTGTGCTCCGGTGACGCCCGTTCCTATGCCTTCCGGAGCCATATTTGGACGAATTAAAACCATTTATCTCGTGCTCCGGTGCCGCCATTCCTATGCTCTGCCACGAATTCGTCCAAATATAAACCGGAGCATCGCTCTGCCTTATTCTCGTTCTCGTTCTCCATATTCTTGATGCCTCAGACATCAAAATTCCCAAATCTCCTCCTTAAAACAAAGCTGCTAAAAGAGACTCGCAAACCATAAGCTTGTCGCAAGACACGTATATGACCATGAAATGACATATATACACCTGCTAGAAAACAATGACACCATGAAACACTAAAACAAAGCCCAATATTTGCACAGTGAAGAACTATGATCAAACAGACATCTATTTATCATGATAGATTAAACAATGATTCTCTAGATAGTGTAAATCAAAACATTCCTGAAAACAATAAACAACATCGACTGCCATATCTTTGATATTTCAAACATTAAAGTTCTAGCAAAAAAAACATCAGCACATACAAAACCATTACCACTCAAGCCTCCACCCGCTCCATAGGTTGTTCAGTGTACACGATAGCCTTTGTTGCAGGCTTTGACAATATATCAACATACTCTTCAAAAGGAGATTTCGTAAAGCGAGTCTCCTTCCAAATGTCGAGTGTTAGGAAGCCATAGGTTTTCATAAGACAGTTGAAAGTTGCATGCAAGAAAAAGAGTATTAAATTAATTAATCATCATATACAGAAGTTGGTTTATTATAATACTACTCAACTAAAAGATTAAAACCATTCAGAATTAGAACAAATAGGAAATCTCATTCAGAAACATGATTTCAAACAAGAACTCAAAATGTACTGTTACTATAGATAGATTGGAAACGAAGATTAAATCAAGTAAATGAACCGAACCTTGACAAAGTTGCCGAGCATCTTGGTTGAGCCGCGAGACGAAGTAAAGATGTCCTCAATACCAGCAAACTAAAGTACTTTCTTAGGAACGCTAGCGGAGACGATTCCCGTGCCACGAGGAGCTGGAACCATGCGCACAGTGACAGAGCCACATTTTCCGGTGACCTTGCAGGGCACAGTGTGAGCTTCCCAATCTTGTTCCCCAGTACCCTCTCCTCACCGGAATCACAGACAGCTTGGCCAAGATAATTAGGAATTTCTTTATATTTATCGCGTATAAAGAGGAGAAAGAGGAGATCGACAGGGTATTATAGGCAGAGCATTTTAAAAGACAGTTTTACCCCTGAATTTGACGTCCATTTAACCATCTTGTGACGGAAGGACCAACATTGGAAACATTTTGATAGTCAAATGTCTAAATTGTCCAAATTAAAAGTCAAGGACCAATTATGAAAAATCACGATAGTCGGAGGACCAATGCTGGAATTAACTCAAATTGTATATATATTAGTGCAAGCTCGCTTCTCAAATCAATATAGGACAAAAGTTTCTTCCAAACCTTTTCACATTCATTCTTAATTCAAATGCATCTACATTGACCCCCGACTCAAATCTAGAATGAACCTTACATATATTTGTATCACAAAAAGCTATAAATTTCCAACAACATATATCTAAATTATATATTACTATACTTTTTTTTTTGAAGGCATATATTACTATACTTGATCACATAAAACTCCACAATTTCAAAACATACCCAAAGTCGCACACAATATAAACCTTGGAGAAATCTAATAAAGCAGTTGATTAACCGAGTACATAACTCTGTTTATAATTGAATTTGTGCTCCAATGGAAGTAAATATTTATTCAATTCCCTTCATCTTCCTTACAGACTTGACGAACTCATAGATCTTGTTAGGATCCGAGATAGACTTAGACACACTTTCCTTCTCCATGCACCTCTTAGCCCAAGTAATTAGTTTAGGGCACTCTTCCTTCAAGTTGAAACCACCAAAGGTCTCATAGGAATAAAACCAGCTATTATATGTAATGAGAGCAATATCAACAAACCCAAAGCTCTCACCCCCAAAGTATGGCTTGTTTCCAAGTGCCCCCTCCAACACCTTCAAACATTCTACCAGCTTCTTGCTTATTGCCTCATGTTCATCTTCTCCCAGCTTTGTTGCCCATAGTTGATAACCCAACATATTTATCTACAATCCAAAGTACAATATTTACTAGATCTTGGGATTAATCCACAATACCCAAAATGGGGAAATCGAGTTTCACTAAAAAGATATTCTATTCATTGGTCAAGACCTTGTGGTCTGGTGACACTCGGTTGCACGAAAGGGAGTGAGTTCGAGCCTCAATAAAGGCATGCTATCAACTAGACAATCAGCTAACAGCTAACAGTTATTTACCAAACAACCACGGTATAAAAAGATACAATAATATCTCTAATACTTAATTGAGTATTTATGTAACTTGGGGCTTACCTTGTGTTGGTCAATGTAGTCAGCCCAGAACTTGGCCTGGGATTTTTCATAAGGATCAGAGGGGAGTAAAGGGGCCTTATCCTTCCACACCTCATCAATATACACCACTGCGATTTTAGAAGCACACACTGGTTTCCCGTTGTGGATGAGAACTGGGATTTTCTGGTGAACCGGGTTCATCTTCAGAAGCAACTCACTCTTGTTCCTCAGATCCTCTTCTCTGTACTCATACTTGACCTCCTTCTCAGCCAGAGCAATTCTTAGCCTCATCCCAAACATGCTAGGCCAGAAATCCAACAATATCACTTCATCATCCATTTTCCCAACCAAAACAGAAAGAGCTTTTCTTTTCTTTTCTGGAGGTGTAAAAGAAGCTCAAAAACAGTGGTCCTACTCCTAGGTAGAATGGTGGTTTACCATTCCATCCAGCTTTGTTGTGAAGGTTATTATTTATGATTAATGAATTAGTCTTTAAAAAAAAATTAATGAATTTGTTTTTTTTTTGGTTTAAATAAAAAGTAGAAGGTCGGCAGACTTTTTCTTTTTTTTTTTAAAAAAAAAAAATCATTTTCCCTTACAATTATATTACTTTAATATTTGTGCCAAAACGAGAAGTAAAAAAAAAAGGCAAAAGGGTCAAATAGGCTCATGTACTATCATTGATTGTTCATCTAGCACCATGAACTAAAATATGGTCCATCTAGGTCATTATACTCATAATTATTTTTCATCTAGCATTTTTAGCCCATTTCTAACAAGTAACCCATCTAATTTGATGACATGGAAAAATAAAATTAGAGAAAATGATGACATGTTATTTATATGGATGTTTTGGATGATTTCTACCATATTTCATTAATGAAACAAATAATTTCTTGCAATGAAATAGGGTAGAAATCAAAATTGTTATATAAAGTTTTAACTACATGAGTGTATGTATAGCGGGGTATTCACTATCGTTCGGCAATGAGATTTCATGGAAATCGATATATAAATATTAAATTATTTTTATAATAACTTAATTAAGATATATTGTATTGGGTAAATTTTATTTTATTTTAAAAATAAATTAATATTTTTGGATTTTTGGATAATTGAATAACTTTTTTTTTTTTTTGGATAATTGAATAACTTAAGATATTGTATTTTTGGATGATTTCTTGGAAAGAAATAGGCAGAAATCAAAGTTGTTATATAAAGTTTCAACTACAGTGTACTGTGTATGTATAGCGGAGTGTACTGTATATGTATAGCGGAGCATTCAGTGTCGTTCGACAATGAGATTCCATGAAAATTGATATATAAAAATTAAATTATTTTTTAAAAAAATAAAAACAAATTACCCAATATAATATCGTAAGTTATTATATTTAATTTTAATATATCGATTTTCATGTAATTTCATTGCCGAACAACTTTGAATATCCCACTATACATACACAGTCGTGCAGTACACTGTAATTAAAACATTATATAACAACTTTGATTTGTACCCTATTTCATTGCAAGAAATCATTTTCTTCATTAATGAAATAGGGTAAAATCATCCAAAACATTCATATAAATAACATGTCATCATTTTTTATTATTTTATTTTTCCATGTCAACAAATTAGATGGGTTACTTGTTAGAAATGGGCTAAAAATGCTAGATGAAAAATAATTAGGAGTATAATGACTTCGATGGACCATATTTTAGTTCATGGTGCTGGATGAACAATCAGTGTTAGTACATGGGTCTATTTGACCCTTTTGCCAAAAAAAAATTGAGTCATTGCTTTCGTCATATTTCGTCGATATCCTCAACCACTGAAGTATTGGTCCAAACATGTCGTGGTCTCTTGACGATTGAGTAAGGTGAAAAACGATACAAGGCAAATTCTATTTAAAATAAATATTTATTTTAGAGAAATTAAGAGTTAAATAAATCATTCAAATACATAAAAAAAACGTAATTATGTCATAAAAATCCAATAAAACATATGATCAATAAATTACACAAATAAGTCTCTGGTTAAATTTTGTGCCACTTGTAACAGAGTCAATAATATTCAAAAAAAATAAAATAAAATTTGTGTCACCCATAACAATAAATATTTATTCAATTCTCATCCTCTTCCACAGAGACTCAACAAACACATAGATCTATATTGCGGAGAACTATACTTGACCATACAAAACTTCAAAATAAACGCATACAAAATAAATTTTTGACAAATTTAATAAAGCAAACTCAATCAAGTACACAAACTAATATATTATTGAATTTTTGTACCCATAACAATAAGTAATTATTCAATTCCATGCATCTTCCTCAAAGACTTGACAAACTCATAGATCTTGTTAGAATCGGGGAGAGTCTTGGCCACACTTTCCTTCTCCATGCACCTCTTAGCCCAAGCAATCAAATTAGGGCACTCTTCCTTTAAGTTGAAACCACCAAAGGTCTCATAGGTATAAAACCAGCTATTATATCCAATGAGAGCAATATCAACAAACCCAAAGCTCTCACCCCCAAAGTATGGCTCGTCTCCAAGTGCTCCCTCCAACACCTTCAAACACTCTATCAACTTCTTGCTTGCCTCTTGCTCTCCTCCCTTTATTGCCCATATTTTATAAGCCAAATCATTTATCTACAATCAAAAGTACAATATTTGCCAGATTTTGATCACAGACTTATGATTGATTAAAGTTTATGAATAAAACTCACATTTTCTGATTTTCTATTAAAACATGTCACGTGAACGAACATTTTTTCCATCAATAAATTTTGGTGGGATTTCACTAGATTCCTCATCGAAAGGACCAAACGTAGGAATTCATCAAATGTAAAAAAGTGAGACCAAAAGTGACAGTAACACTGAAACTTAATTATTTATGTAACTTAATTGAGGCTTAATTACCTTTTGGTCAATATAATCAGCCCAGAATTTAGCCTGGGATTTCTCATAAGGATCAGAGGGGAGCAACTGGGCACCCTCCTTCTTCCACACCTCATCAATATACTCTACTGCAATTCTAGACTCACAAACCGGTTTGCCATTGTGAATCAGAACTGGGATTTTCTTGTGAACCGGGTTCATCTTCAGAAGCAACTCACTTTTCATGTTGTTCAACAGGTCCTCTTCTCTGTACTCATACTTGACCCCCTTTTCAGCCAGAGCAATTCTAAGCCTCATCCCAAACATGCTAGGCCAGAAGTCCAACAATACCACTTCATCATCTGCCATTTCCCAGAAACCAGTGGTTTCCCTGTTTTTGGGCTAAGAAGAAGAAGAAGATTGATTTTGGTAAAGCAGTGGAAACATTGGAAATCTGGGGTGCTGTAAATAGAGCTCTGCAGCCTGCAGATTCTGAAGACATCACAAAAGTACAAAACTGCACTTCATTGGTTTAATCTCCATTGCTTTTATCATATTTTGGCCATTAAATTTGTTCGGGAAAAAGCATTTTTAGTCCCTCAATTGTTCCTGACTAACTGTTTAACCTGGTTTAGTTTCTAACTTTTTATCGTTGCAAAAAGTTACGGATACTCCTCTAAATAAAATTTTAATAAAATTTAATAATTTTATTGCTTCAGGGGTTAAAAAGTATATTGCAACGGTAAAAAAGTTATAGAGAAAAACAAGTATCAAGGAACAAGGATGCATTTTTTCCTATTAAATATGAACTTGAATACCACTTGCAGGCTGCATATATTTTGGATTATGTTAATGCTCATAGCTTTTGGAACTCAGTCCTTACCACATGATTTTGGATTATTATCGTGACACAGTAAAATATAAAATATGAAATTGTCTCACCACCGATGTGACATATGTCTCACCGATGTTACAATAAATTTGTTTATAATCGTCTGTATATAAAAATATATATAGATATATATATTCAGACAGGGCAAATATTAATGTCATGTCACTATATAAGCTATATGCTACATTATTTCTCCTTGGAGCTCCCTATTTCATTCTCTTACTCTTAAGCAGTTTCTCCTCCTCCTCTTTTAGATATGATAGGATAAGAAGAAAACCAAATAAAAAGAATCCACCGGACGAGGGTGATCCGCCTCCTCCCCCGCCACCACCTCCACCATACCGAGGTGGAAGGCTAGGGCCGCTGTCATCAAGTCTTGGTGTGAATCCCGTCTTATCTGTGTTCAATTCAAAACCAACTCCCGCTCAGACTTTCGATCATAATGATGCGATGAACAAGTGATCAAACAATTTCCAATTCTTGGTTAAGATTACAGACAGTGAACAACAATATTCAAATCAAAATAATAACACATTCCACAACAAGAAGAACAAACACGAATAATTGACAATAGTACCTTGTTGTGGAGCAATGTTTGCTGTTTTCGGTTTGTCAACACGGGGTAGAGTTTGTGCGCTTGCACATCTTGTGGCCTGCAATAGAATTGCACCCGCGGTGCAATAATCAAGATTCGAAGATTATCCTCGGGACAATGTGTTTAAAGGTAAAGATGAAACTATATGTCTTACAATGTACTTACAGATGCTGCTGCACAGACAAAAGAGGAGGGTTTCTGTCTATTTAGTTGTCTGGTAGACCTTATTGCCTCAAAGGGTTGATGCTTTGTGTACAGATGCAGTTTTTGTGAGTGCAATTTGGGGGGTATCCTCAATTGATTCCAAATCTTGGGCTCTTGATGATGATGCTTGTTCCTCAGGTGCTCAGGAATACTAGTTTTAGCTGTGAAAATTGTACCATCTGTAAGACAAAAAACAAGCATAACCAAAAGCCATATAGGTCTGGGGCAACTCTAACCAAGTTTGTCAGGTTGTTGACTTGGTAATCACAAAATTACAAGTTCAACTTTCATGGGAGGGGCTTATTGGGCAGCTATGGGCAACTTAGAATGATTTATCTCTTTGTGGTACTTTGTTGACTAGAGCCACAAGACGGGATTTATCCCATACATACCTTTGAATAGTAATTATGAGTTTTTCTCATCACCCAACAAAAAGTTATTTAGGTTTGACAACCATTCTCAACAATAGGTATATTAAAACCTAGGGTATGAATTTTATGCTTATTGATCAATATCAATATTAATAATAATAGACTAAACATTACTTTGTTGAGCATATATAATATATAAAGGTAAATGTGCAGTTTAGACTTTTAGTTGAGACAAAACACAAGTTCAATTTACTTGATGGTAAAGAATAATATACTCGTGCCAACAATACCTTGTACCCTACTCTTAGTATCTGATCCGAATAAAAAAGATTATATCGACACCAATGCAAAAATCTAATACTTAGTATGAGCCCACACTAATGAGAGATAAATTGCACATACCCGGAGTTGGTGGGAGCTTAACTGAGAGTGCAGAACCGGTGGCAGCAGCGAGGGGTGCCATGACTGTTAAAATTCAGGAATATAATTTAATTGATTCCAAAAATCAATACAGTAAACGACAACATATTAATTTTAATGCAAATGAAGCTTTTCTACCTTAATCTACACTGTTATTGTCCTAAACTCAATGGGCAATGGACAAAAAGATTATGTATTTATACCGCCAGTACACAGGCCATGGCAGACCAGGAATGAATTATCATTAAGGATTGTAAATTTTCATGATAGAATCTTAAACAATAAAAAAATGGAAAAAGGAGGGGTCGAGGGAAGTAACCTTTTAAGAATGTCGGAAACAAGTGGAGGGCTCGAGAAATGATGGTGTACGATGAATGGTTTGTTCAGAAGCAGTCCCATGTCATGGTGAATTGGTGATTAGGGTTGCATGAAGGAAGGAGATGGACAAGTAATTAAGAATTAATCCGTAATTAATCATTTCGGAAAGTACTAGACAATCTTTATATTTAGAAGTGATTAATAAAACACTCTGTATCTTTCCTCCCAATAAACACTCTGTATCTTGTTCATGTTGTTTGGACTGGAAAGGGCTGTAAACGTTGCATTGGGCTTTTGATTTTTTTTTTTTTTTTTTTGACTTTGGGCTGGAAAGTACTTTATAGATTGCACATAGGTGTATTTGTAGGCCAATTTGTAAACTCCGGTGTATTTACCACATTAATAAGTGAATCACATAGCTCATTAAGTGAAAATATTTGATGGTCACAAAATACTACACTCACAAGAAGGTAAAATTCTAATACTGTCACTGTCAAAATCAAATATTTCATTCTTACTCATTATTTATTACTTAAAAATTAACTAAGCCATCCGTCCCGCCAAGTCCGTAGTACTTTTACCTACCACGAACACTATATTATCAACACAATTAACAAATAGTGAACTTGCTAAAGACCTTGTGGTCTAGTGACACCCGGTGTCCCAATTTATAGTCTCACATAAATAATGGGAGTGAGTTCGAGCCTGTGAAAGTAACTGTTAACTCTGTTAACTCTTTGTACTTCTGTAGACTGTAGTACTCAAGAGGCAAAGTATGGCCCGAACCGGACGTACGGCCACCGTCCCTCCCTCCTGCTGCCATTCAAAAATTCTACAAACAACAGTACAATGGCGGGGCAAAAAAGGACAATGATAGGGGAGCAGTTTCATTTCATGGCAGAATTTGATTCCGTGAAGAAATCGCTGTGGAAATGTGGAATACCATTTTCCAGGGCTGCCAAACCCAACAGGATAAAGTAGGGGCAATTAGCCCAGATTATAATGTGTAGATTCCACTTCACCCCTCCACTAACAACGAGAGAAGACTTCCAGGCAACAAAGTCTCCCAGGAAATCATCACTTTCGAGACCGCGCATGCACAGCGGGGGAAAATTAAAGCTGGATGGCGACAAAACCACTCCAACCAAAACGAGAATGTTGAGTCCAAATCCCAGAATTCCAAGTAATCTTCCCATCCCCATTTTGTCAGGCTATGAACAATTACAGGTGCCATAATCCCCTGGATTTTCCGTAATCCATCGCTATCTCTGTCCTTTTCTCGGCAAATTGGTAGGCTAAAAGCAATTGCCCTAGATGGAAAATTGGAGTTAGGCGATAATTACAACTAGAATAAGGTGTAAAACAAATAGATAGAAAATTATATGGTTCAATGTATCATTATTGTGTGAGTTCTTTTCACACGTTTGATCACTTACTTTTAGTTATTTTCTGACTAAATATCACTTGCTTAACGAAATTTTCAGTAAAATATACCTATTTATAGGGTTTTCTTATGATTTTTTCAATCAAATATTACTCACTTCCACATTTTTTGGTCAATTTTCTGGCCAAATAGTACTTGCATTAGCAAGTTTTTTGCCTTGTTTGTAAGTTTTCTAGTGAATTCTCTGACCAAATGTTACCCGTTTGTTAGTCTTTATAGCAAATTTTTCTTTAAATATCACTTAAAACGAGCATGTTATGCTAACATGACTAAAAGTGATAAGAAATTTAATAATAATGAGCACGAATTATAAATGAAAATGTCACAAAAGTCGAGAATTTAACATAATCATGGGATTTGTGTAAAAACTGTAGCATAGGGAAGAAGTGGGTGTGGAATTTTGTGGTGATCATTGATACAGTCACATGTGGTATGGGTACTGGTGTATGATATCTTTGAGAGTCATTCACTACCTTAAAGTTCTCCCTCGTTGACTCATAAACTCCGCTATGGATTGTGACCTTCACTGCCCTTCTCCATCATCTTGCCTTGTCAATCAGTCACCTTTTTTTCCCTCCCTTGTGTGCTTTCAAAGCCCTTATCCCCTCCCCTTTCAATGCTTTCCCATCTCCTTGTTA
>CM008339.1:7438983-7454450 GCA_002525835.2 Ipomoea batatas
CTCTCTAAACTGCAGCTTGCTGGCTCACTCCCTTCCCCTCTCTCTCTCTCTCTCGCTCTCTCAAGAACAGCTGTTGCCTGTCGCCGCGATTCTCAGGTAATCTTGGTTGCTATTTACAATTTTTCAAGTTCGTTTTAGTAAGCGTTTTAGGTTTTATGCATTTGAAGAATTTATTTCTGTTATTTATTTTCATTTATAATTTGTTTCGTTTTACACTTAGTACACATTTACACAATTTTATTCCAGTTCATCTTTTCGCGATCGCAGATCTTCTGTGCTCTTTATTATTTCTTCTTATTTATTTAGTGTTTTTGTTTGTTTCTTTTTTCAGTTCTAGTGTAATCAGTGCATTTTTCGCCATGGCAGAATTCTCAATTGTTTGGTTGCTTCTCAGTTAGTCTAGCGAATTTTTAGGTAATGTTAGTGCGTGTTCACATTTGTTATTACTGGAATTTCTTCCAGTTTGATTGGTGCTCTTTATTAATGTTGAAGTTCATAATAATTTAGATCATAGCTATGTTGAAGTTCATAATAAGTTGAAGTTCATAATAATTTAGATCATAGCTATGTTGAAGTTCATAATTTATTATGTTGAAGTTCATAATAAGTTGGTAAGCCTCCAAACTTGTTTAGTGAGCATAGCTATGTTGAAGTTCCTCAAGTTCCGAAACCCATTCCACCCCAGTCTTTGGGAATACATAATCTGTCCTAAGATTTCCAATGAATGCCACTGCTATTCCATCTCCGATTTCCCCTCCACCAATAAAAATAAAAATTCATAATAATTTCGATCTCTTTAATGGTCTCCTCTTTAGATAAGAGAAAAACACCATGGCATAGGAGAGGATAGCTTGAATAATGCTCTTAAGTAGAACTTCTCTCCCCGCCTTAGAAAGCATTCTCTGGCTCCAACCTCTAATTCTTCCCAAGATTTTATCCTTTAAAGACACCCAAAATCTATCTCTTATTCCTGCCCACCACCATAGGTAAACCCAGATAGTTCCCCTTCCCTTCACCCCTGCTAACCCCCAAGGTATTGTTTACTCTCTCCCTCATATCCTCCTCAACATTTCCACTAAAACAGATAGAGGATATGTTGAAGTTTATGATCTGTCCAGAAGCAGTGGCGTATTGGTTAAGTAGATTCTTCAGGTTGACAGATTCAGTCAGGTTTGCTTTGAAGAAAATGTAGCTATCGTTTACAAAGAATAAATGGGAAATGGTAGGAGCCGACCTAGCCACAGAAATGCCACGCATTTTTCCTTTCCTTTCAAAGTCCCTCAGAAGGGCACTAAAACATTCAGCTGCAAGGAGGAATAAGTACGGTGAAAATGGATCGCCCTGGTGTAGACCTCTTTTGGGAACAATGGGACCTATCTTGTCCCCTTGATTCAGCACAAAGTATTGAACAATTGATATGCAATGCATAATCAGCTTAACCCATCTCTCCACAAACCCCAACTTAAGCATAATAGCACGAAGCAAAGGCCATTCCACTCTGTCATATGCCTTGCTCATGTTGAGCTTTAGGGCAGAAAAACCAACCTTGCCTTTAGTTTTACGCTTCAAAAAATGCTGCATCTCATAAGCCACCATAATGTTGTCTGTAATGAGTCTACCCGGTACAAAGGCACTCTGATTTTCAGATATCAAACAATTCAGGATAGGCTTAAGTATATTGGCTATGGCTTTAGTAACAATCTTGTAGACCACATTGCAGAGTGCAATGGGTCTAAGTTCAGCCATTGTTTACACGTTTTACTGCAATCTGTTCTTATTGTTGCTATATGTTGAATTGCAATTTATAATCTTTTATTTATTTGTGAGTTCTTTATGTATACATTTTACTTCAATCTGTTCTTATTGTTGCTATATGTTGAATTTCAATTTATAATTTCCTTTTATTTATTTGTGAGTTCTTTAGTACACGTTTTACTGCATTTGAATAGTTTAGTACACTAGAAGAAAATGTTCTAGTCAATCTGTTCTTATTGTTGCTATATGTTGGATTGCAATTTATAATTTCCTTTTATTTATTTGTGAGTTCTTTTAGTACACTTTTTACTGCATTGGAAGAAAATGTTCTTACTTAGTCAATCTGTTTATTTCAGCACTATGCCAGGATTTGATATGATTACTGCTCGCATTCGTGATTCGTTTCGATCTTCTCGAAGACCAGATCACGTTATTTCTGTCTTGGAGAATAATGAGATGGTGACAGTTGGATGGGTAAAGACACATGTATTTGTACAGATCCCTCATGAGCGCGTTCTCATCACTCTTTTTCACCGCGTGAATGGAGGGTATCCTTTGAGTAGTGAGGAGGATGAGCCGATGGTTGAGAATGTGGACGAACCTGTGTATGCGCCCCTCTACGAGTCACATGCCTTTGTTGTCCACTTTGGTCACATGGACAAAGTGTTTGACATGTTGAAGGAGCATGAACATGTCAGTTTTAGAATCGTGGGACCAGAAGCATATAATCCGGCAGATCTACACGTTCTTGCACGGATTACTTGTATGTCATAACCCATTCAATTTAGTATACATTATGTGTGCTTTAAAAAATATTTAATACTTATCCAATTCTTTTCTTACAGATAGAAATATGTTCGATATAGATCGCAGGGATCAGATCTACATGCACGTTCAAGACCAGGTCGATGTCCCCCAATCTATATGGCACGGAATTCGTTATCACCAAAATTTGCTTTTTCACATCACTTGTGAGAGTTTGCGCTCCCTTTTTCATAGTTTTCATCTACTTAGCGGGCAAGAGAACATTACTAGGATGCTCATTTCTAAGCGTGGCATTGAGCTGCGTGCTAGGGAGCTCCCTAGCAGGATTATGCATATAGTACCGGTAAGGATAATATTAAATATTAAATATTAAATTTTAATTTTTTTTGTATAATTAACATTTAGTTTTGCTTTGTATGTAGGTGGACATGGGCGAGGGAGAGGTCGAGTATACGGTTTCATCCACTGTCTTGGACCCGCTGCTTAGGATTTTCAGCGGGGGAAATGCTACCTTCTATGCCTTGGATGGTCCAAGGCTACTGGTGAAGGTTTCTCTCCGTGGAGAAGATTGTGAAGTTACTGTGCTATTTCAGGGAGAAGATTAGATTAAACAATTTTCTCCTCATATAGCTTTACTCTGTACTTTGGTCACTGAACATGGTTTAGTCAGTTACCCAACTCAGGCTTCTGTACTCAGACTTTCATTCAATTCTTTTATATACCCACATGGGATCCTCCCTGAAACTCTTGCCTAATCAAAGGGGACATAATAGGTTGAAGGAACCTTGCCCGAAAGAGTATGGCATTTCTACGAGTTAATGAAAGGATTTTGTTTCATTCGATTATATGCCTTCTAATGTTTGCTTCATTCATTCCTAACTCTAATAAGGGGATGTTTGGTTCAGGTAATAAGATTACCTCCACGAAGGTAATGTGAGATTTTGAGAATGTAAGATTATCTTAAGTGTTTGATTTGAATTGTGAAATATAATACTATTACTTTGTTTGGTTAAAGGTTATATTTTAAGTTATATGAATTGTGCCACCCACACTGTTGCGAGGGAGGCCTTTTCTCGGTCAGGCTGCGGAGAATGGTTTGACATTCCACCTTCTTATCTTGTAAATTGTTTGAATTATGATTTAATGAATTAAGTCTTTTTCTTCAATATATATATAATTTGTGTGTGTATTTTTTTATTTATACGTATGCATGTATATCGATGCTTAATATTAAAAAAATAAATATATAAATATACACATGTCTATTTAATTATATAAACATATATTTATTATTAGGAAAAATGTCAAATAGGCCACTGAATTTTTACACATTTTGCAATTGAACCATCGAACAAAAAAATGTGCAATTGAACCATTAAAAATTCAAAAATTGTGCAAATAACATTTTTTACAGGTTACTTCCAAGTGTCCCATAAATATGATGTCATAATGTCAAATTATATGTAAAAAAATTATTTTAATTATTATTTTTAAAAATTTAAAAAAAAATTAAAGAAATTTCAAATGAATGTTCGTCTACTGTGGATAAGGGGAGGCACTGCCTCTAAACACCATTGCTTGCATGAGTTGCATCACCATAGCCCAAAACACAACTCAAAGGGCAGATAAACAGTTTTCAAAAAAAAAAAAAAGAAAAAGGCAGATAAACAGTACATTTCTGGTTTCAAAAAAAAAAAAAAACAGTACATTTCAGTTCTTGGTGCAATTAGGAAAAAGTTTAAAAAAAAAAAAAACATTTCTAGTATACTCTTTCAGTCTTTTGACTTGTGGAGACTATTCATTCAAAGGATTAGAAACGATGAAATAACCCTTCTTTTGAATTTTTTTTTTTATAAATTTGTTTTTTTTAATTGTTAAAAATAATAATTAAAAATAATTTGCACTATTTTTGAGTTTTTAATGTTCTAATTGCACACTTTTTTGTTCGATGGTTCAATTGCACAATATGCAAAAGTTCAGTGGCCTATTTGACACGTGTTTATTATTATTATTATTATTATTATTATTATTATTATTATTATTATTATTATTATTACTCCCCCGTTTATGTGTCTGGTTCGATTAACGAGGCTTGATTGAAGTTATTTCTAATCTAATTTTTCATAATATTAAGTTTAATATTAATATATAAAATTTATATATTTAGAAACTACACTAAAAGTACTATTAAACACAACAAATCAAATTTAAAAACAAGTAAAAAATATTAAAGAAAATAAACAAAGAAGAAATAGTTGATTTGACCAATAGTAAGTAGGACAGATAAAATGAGACAAAGTGAATATTATATAAGGATCAGTTAACAAATGACAAAGTTAGAATAATTCAAGGTAGTCTAATATTAATTAAAAAAATGGGGGTAATCACATTACTGTTAGATCAGCTTTGAGGTAATATAACATTATCAGATAATCTCATAACTTGAATCAAACAAGGTAATATAACACAATCGTTATACCCTACACCACGGTGTACATAGCAATGTGCACCATGAACGTAAAACGACGTCGTTTCGATGTTAGTGGACGTGGACGCGAATGACGTACTCCAAGGAATTCATTATCTATAATACACATAACCATTATCTAGAATACACAGAACGTTTGCCTAGAATATACAGAATGTTTGCCCAGAATACACAGAATATTGACACAAAATACACAGAATTCATCCTCCTAAACATTCGAATGCACAAACACATCACAACATGTGTTAATAACATGAATACACAGAACGGTTGCCTAGAATACACAGAATGATTGCCTGGAATACACAGAATATTAACATAAATACAGACACCGACCGAACCGGAAAACGTAATTTCCAAAAAAACGAAAGGTTTGTTTACAATGCTCAAAACGACGTCGTTTACGTACGTGGTGCACATTGCTATGTGCACCATGGTGCACGGTATAATTTGCCAATATAACATTACCAGACTCAGATTATTGATTACTTAAGTAATTTAGGCCAAACATGGTCCATTAAATTTTTTTAAAAAATAAAATAAAATTAGGCCTATCTTCATGGACCAGTTTTTTTTTAAGGGTCAATTTTTGTGATCTATTTATCCTCATGTTTTATTTTATCTAATTTTTATTACAAATTATATTATTACTTAAATTATTAATTATTAATATTGGCTAGTAAGGTGATTTTTGCATTACACCTTTATTTGAATTCACATGCATATAATGTTTACATCCGGTGTACACTCCCACGTGGAAGGAAGTGAGTTTGAGCTTCAGTGGAGGCAGCTGACCAACTGCTGACTCTTAGTGTTTCAGTAGGTTGAGAAAGTAGCATGAACAGATACTACATTGTAACAGAGTCAGCAGTACTCAAAAAAATATGAATATAATGTTTACATCCGCATACTACATTTATTATTATTTTTTATTATGCGAATTATAAAATTAGGTTTTAGATTTACAACATCAAGTTTAGCCAGAATTAGTGAATATTTTTTTGAACACTATAGATTATGGTTGCCATCACGAAGTGAATTCACCGAGCTTGACCTGGATGGAAGCAATTATTTGGCATGGGCACTGGATGTTGAGATTTATCTCACATCAACATAATTACAACACACAATCATTGAAAACTCCCCGAGCGATGACGCTCAGAAAGCCAAGGTCCTAATTTTCCTCCACCACCACCTCAACCATGACCTCAAGAATGAGTACCTCACTGAAAAAGACCCCAATGCTCTTTGGAAATCCCTTAAAGATCATTTTGGCCAGCAGACATCATTAGTCCTACCTCAAGCACAATTCGACTGGTTAAATCTTCGATTTTAGGATTTTAAATCAGTGATCGAATATAATTCAGCTTTACACGAGGTCGTATCTCAGCTCAAGCTCTGTAAGCAGGACATTTCATATACAGACTTGATAGGAAAAATCTTTGTCCACATTTCATGCTAATAATCTTGTACTCAGCAGCAGTACAGGGCCAAAAACTATTCTAAGCATTCAGAGCTGATCTCGGCATTACTGGTTGCTGAAAAACACAACCAATTGTTGATGCGTAACCACAATGCACGCACAACCGGCACTGCACCTATACCTGGAATACACAATGTTGCCCAATCGACCAACAATCGGAGGGGGCGTGATCAAGGGCGAGGAAGAGGTCACAGTAGGGGTCCAAAGCGAGGTGGCAGAAGCGGAGCTAATAACGATGATTCCTGAACCCAGAATAGGCAACCCGAAAATCAAGATCATCGAGGACAACAAAATACATCCAATTATAACTCTGGCCAGTCACAAGTCTGTTATAAGTGTCACAGTCCAAAACATTTGGTCGAAGCCTATCAGAAGATGATACACCAAAATAATGAGCAGAAGACAAACGAATCCTCTCAAGTGTCACTGTCCAAAACATTTGGTTGAAGCCTATCAGAAGATGATACACCAAAATAATGAGCAAAAGACAAACGAATCCTCTCAAGCTACATTACCTGAAGCAAACGCCCTACTTAATTTGAATGATGACTTATTGGGCGATGAACTTGCGGATTATGGAGACCAAGCATGAATATTTTACCCTTTTTCAAACATTTTCTTGTTATTTTATGCATGTGTGAAAGACATTATATTGTTTTTGAATAATGCCTTATCTATGAATAAACTTTGGTTTATTTTCCCTTATACCTGATACGTGATTTCAAAATCATACACTTCCCAACTCTATTTTGCCACAACGCCACGATGGCGTATCCCTAGATGCCATCAAATACACATTGGTTGTACGCCTCCGTCGGTTGTCTAAATATCTAGAGCACATGATAAGAGATCGATAGATACACTAATTTCATAATTTCTTAAGATCATTTCACGGCATTAGGGGGAGATATAAATCCAAATTTAATAAGAATGCCGAGAAATTCCACGAAATGGAATGATCTTCATTAGAACCATGTATTGAGTTAAGACTGGACTGGAAGTTTGTAAAATAATTTGCAACTGTTTGCCAATCATATCTATTTCATAAAAGAGTGATTAGGTCCCATAATATTTTTCAAAGTGGACCATATATACTTACCAATGTAAGAATCCACAAGAACTAGATCTAGTAAAGAGTTCTGTCACTCTCAAAAAATCTTAAAGAGTTGTGAGGTAAAGAACAATTGCAGCAAACAACAAAAGCGCAAAGTAGAGAACAAACTATAAAGAAATCAAATAAAAAAATTTAAGAGAGATATCGGTGAGAATAGGAATTAAACGACGGATAAAGCATCAAGGGAGTTAGATTTACTTCTTTACTACTAGTATTATTGTTATTGTTATTGTTATTGTTATTATTATTATTAAAACCAAACAAAGTTCGGTTCGGTTTGATTTTTACTAAACTATTCGGTTCGGAAAAACCGAACCAAATTGCCCACCCCTAGGTTATATAGGTTCAAACTTGTGCTCAAATTAAGCTGAAAAAAAAATAAAAAAGAAAAGAAAATACCAATTTTGGTCACACGACTATTAGCAAAATGACAATTTTAGTCCACATGTTTAATTTTTACCAAATTTGAGTATGAATAAATTGATTTAAGTCCTAAAATCAATCAAAATTCGTAATTTTCCTCCTCATTTCACCTTAATTTGAGGAGAAGAATTGTGAACTGTGATCGATCTTAGAGTTTAAATATCTTTATTCATGCTAATAGTCATGGGACCAAAATTGCTATTTGCTAAAAAAAAAAAAAACATAAATATGATTCATTAGGATATTGTGGGCTTTGTGGCTGTGATGAGGATGCGTAATTACTGTTGAACAATTACATTTTATTTTTAAATGATCTAATTAGTATTTACGAATCATGAATTGATTTTCAAAATTCTAAAATTAAAGAGTTAAATTAATTTAATTTCAAAGCGGAGTTGCAAGATGATTTGAAATTAAATTCGTAAATATTGTAATCAATCTATACTTTATACGTGCAATTTCAACATATTCAGTAAAATTTGAAGTGGAGTAGAAATTAAATTTTTTTTATCAGAATATGAATACATATCCGTAGTATTTTCCTTGCAAAATAAATAGTCCTTGTTATAAAATATGAATATTAACTATGATATTCTGAAGAAACTAAATGAAGAATCTAGAGATGGAGAAGGAGGAAGAAGCATTCATTTATGATTCTGGGATAGATTTTACAAAGAGTTTGAGGGGGTATTTATAGTGCCGAAATTGTATAATCAAATATTAAATGTACAGTAACAGACATATAATTGAGCTAGTCTAAATGAATAAGCTGGAGCCTAAAAGGATAAGCTTCGCCCGGAGATCCCGTGTTCGATTCCTGTAGGCTTCACATAGTTTTGTTGTTTTGTTGCTCAAGACTTTCAGCAGGCAGTTATATANGTATAGACATAACATCAACAACAATAGTGTATGCGGTTCAATGGATGGACTCCCAATATATGAACAAGAGATCAAGGGCTCGAATCCTTGCTTGGACATCCACCATTTTCCTTTTATTTCATAACAGTCCTTCTATTCTCAAAAAAAAAAAAAAAAGTCCTTTTTCAGAGATTGGGCCTTGGGGCGGTGAGAAAGCGACACCGCCCCAAATGTATAAGATTAGGGTTAGGACTTCGAGGTATGAACTGCAACTATATAAGCATCTTTGGTGGATTTGCAGACCCAAGGCCGAAGAGGAGCGATGAGTTTTTCAAAGATGGCATCGGTGGATTTTCTTCCAAAAGAGATCCTCGTCCAAATTCTGAGTAAACTCCCTGCAAAATCTCTGGTGCGATTCAAATGTGTTTCGGAATTCTTTTGTTCTCTGATTGTTGATCATTCCTTTGCCGATCTGCACCGCAACTGGTCCTTAACCCTTCCTAGCAGTAGGATGAGCATTCTAATCTCTTTGCCGATCTGCGTAGAAGACGCCAGACTCCGTTGGCATTACACAATAAATTATTCTGAAGAAAACCAAGGAATACTCCATGCCAATCGTCTCCGCTATATCGACGACGACGGTAATCTCTTTCGAAAGGTTTATATAAGCTCTTCGGTGGACGGCCTAATTTGTTTCTGCACATACTCACGACTCGGAGACGCCATTGCTATTCACAACCTTAGTACCCGAAAGCATATCTCTCTTCCATCAAGTATTCCAAGTGTTGGGCGCGATTCCGGGAGCAGGATGACCGCTTTTGGGCTCTTAGGTTTTGATTCAGTCTCGAGAAGATACAAGGTGTTGAAGTCAGTACACTATACCAATCGCTCTTACAACCGGCATGTTTTGGTAAAGCATTGGGTTTTTACACTGGGCGTGGATAAATCATGGAGGGAGATTCATTCGTCTCCCGCCTTCCATCCTTACACTTGTTTTAATAATCATTTTTATTTTCGTACTAGTGTTCATATTGACGGCATTATCTATTCCCTTAATTCATTGAATAAAGGTGAAATAGTAACATTTGATGTTAGAGTTGAGAATTTTTCAGTTACACCTCCTCCTCCTCCAGCTACTATACCTGGATTGGTAGAGGGGCCAGCAGGCGTGGATAGTGGTAGATCTGGATTGGTAGAGGTGGATGGTCGATTAGCTATTGTTGATCTTATAAGCGACAACTTGCGCTACGGTATGGCAATATGGATCCTTGAGGAATTGGCATGGAAGAAACAATATCTGATTTTCATTCCCATCCCAGAGCAAGAGATTCATGATTGTAATAAGATGGTTTTGTTCGTTGCTACTAATCATGTTGGTGAGATTGCTGTGCTAGTGAGACAGAACATATGTCTTTCAATTTTATTTTATAACTTTAAAAGACAGAGTTGGAGAAAATTTGAAATATGCAAGTTGCCTCTAGGCTCACCTATGTATCCCAAACTGTATCCTGCCATGTACTTCATCTTAGACAATATCTTTGTCTTATAATTTTATTTGATGAATACATTCTCCAAACAACTAATATATCCTTATTATTATTGAAAGGATTTATTTATTTATTTGATTAATACATTTTTTGGAGTGTGTATTTTAATTCGTGTTGTATGTATATATATTTAGTTCTTTATTGATGTTCATGACAAAATTGTTGGACCGGTTGGTATTGATAAAAGCCAACTAGTTATCCATCTGCTCTATTTGAAAGTTGTGAAGTTTATGACAAAATTGTTGGACCGGTTGGTATTGATAAAAGCCAACTAGTTATCCATCTGAAAGTTTGATATTTAGCCTGCCTTTATTCCTTTCATAGATCTATCCGGGCTATCCCCACTTTTTCAAGTGCTGCGGCAATTGAGGCAGATGCTTCCTCAAGTGTTCTTCTCTTTTGTGTTGCATTGAAGGCTTGAAGGGTATCTCCAACCTCAAACTCATCAAAATCCTTAATGCCAATTCCACACTCTAATCCAGCAGTTACCTGTTCAAGAAGAACAAATGTTAACATATGACTTCTCTTTCCCCATTTTTCGTGCAATAAATAACAACTATTGAGTATTGTTTGCTGTCATCTTGAAGTAGAACGAACGCTTTCATGAAATATGAAAATATCGAGAGTATACCTCTTTCACTATCTCCTTTACTCGTCGTAGTGAATCAAGGACACCGACATGGACTTCTTTACCTTTCCTAACAACCCGAATTCCATGTTCTTTCACTACTTTTCCCTCGGTTACCATGCATCCAGCAACACAGCCACTACCACTGCTGAACACTGCCCGCACTTCAGCTGAACCAATTGGCACCTGTTCCTGCAAAAATGAAAGCCGGTTCACGCATTCAAATTCACAGAAGACAAACAATTGAAAGCTAGTTCACGCATTCAAATTCACAGAAGACAAACAATAGAAGATATATGACAACTCGACACTGATAGCTTAGCTGAACTAAGAACTACGGCAAGTTCATACTTTTTATGGCAGAAAATTTTAATTCTTTAAAAATACTAAAGACCAATCAGCTCCAAGCACGGGAAAATGTGATATTGGCTTCAACACCACCAGGCACCCTTCATCCAATATGGATTGTTCGTGGAATCGTGGGCACACTCACAACATGCAATGTTTGTTGTAATTTAATTCCAAGGAAATGAAGACACGACAGCACAGAAATATGGCTTACCTCAACAGGTTCCAGGAGTCCTTCCATCGCATTTCGCACATCATCTATGAGTTCATATATGACTCTGTACAATCGGATCTCAACACATTTGTTGTCTGCATAGCTTTTGACAGAGCCCGGCGCCTTGACATTAAATCCAAAAATAATTGCTTTACTTGCATGAGCAAGATCAATATCGCTGGTGCTCACATCTCCTGTGGATTGCAATAGGAACTTCAGGGTAACATTATCCTGGGGTAGCACCTGGAGAGCTTGTCTGACAGCCTCAATTGATCCCTAACCATAGTTGTATGGTTTCACTTTAGCACCAAATAACAATAAACACCCAAGAGAAACCCCAAATCTAGGAAAATTTAGTTAGTGTGCAAAATATAAAATTGATAACGAACAGCTTTCTGATATCCCTAATGCTTATTCATTTACTTAATTGTATGGTTTTCAATGTCCTATTTTTCACATTAAATTATGTCTCCATTTCTTGGTTTCCAATATCCTATTTTTGAGTAATTTTCTGCTGCAGATTGATTCTGATGTGGAGCCAAAGATTCTCACTTCTCTTCGCGTAGATATTTTCAGACCTCTCTTTTATTTTCTTTTTTCTTTTTCTGCTTCTTCTTAAGAGAAAATACGGATTCTTCTCCAAATATTTCAAATGACAGAAATTCAAAAGGATTGGCAAACTACTCTAGCAAAGTTTTTCTTATAGTCTTTTTTTTTTTTTTTTTTTTTTTTTTTCCAGACCTCTCTTTTATTTTCTTTTTTCTTTGTCTGCTTCTTCTTGAAACTAAATACTCTGCTTACTTTAATTAATTTGGCATTGAAATTAATACAAATACCTGAAAATCAACTTTGAGAATAATATTCAGTTGGTGCAAGTCTAGCCCAGTAAGCTTTCCTGATGAAACAGCAGAAGCAAATGAAGATAGTGTAACTTTCCCTTCTCCAGCCTTAGATGATATACGCTCATTTCTCAAGGATTCTGCCCGTTCCTCGGCCTTTTTACGAGCAATATCAAGGGAGCCAACCACCTCGAATTCATCACCAGCAATTGGAACAGTATTCAACCCAATTACCTGTTGAATCATCCAAAACATGTTTCAGATCAAGGAGTCAACTAAAACTACGCTAAATATCAGAATAAGTAATATACTGGTGACTCTTTAAACAGGAAGTGACAAATGGGAATTGTATACCTGTACAGGTATGGAAGGTCCAGCTTCGTCAACACGTTTCTCATTGTCATCAAATAAAGCACGAATCTAAAAAAAAAAAAAACAAGCAGGGGAATTTTTTTCAAATCAGGCATTAAGTTGATATCAATGAACCAAGTTATTAGCTCTCAGGAATCAAGAGTAACCAAAATGTCAACTCCTTTGTTCACTAACCTTTCCAAAAGCCTCACCACAAACCACTACATCTTGCCTTTTTAATGTCCCATTCTGTACAATGAATGTAGCTATGGGTCCTTTTGATTTATCAAGACTGGCTTCAATCACAGTTCCCTTGGCATGTCTGTGAGGATTAGCCTTCAACTCTTGAAGCTGCAAGTCACAAACAAATCAATAAGTTAAAATACAAAGCACATAGATTAATGTGTGTGAGAGAGCGAGAGAGAAGAGGGGGAGGAGGAGGTAGTTAAACAAATTTAGGACAGTATTCAAAAATCAAAATTTTAACCATTCAATATTACAAGTCATAGACATTCAAGAAATGGTTGGGGGTGGTAGTAAGGGTGGAGGAAGAGGATTTCCTAGTTATACCAATCCAATACAGAAAAACAGTACTTTTCTTGCATAAACACAAAGATGACATTTTTGCGCATGACAATACCTGAGGTTTACAGTGTAAAATGTTTATATATTAGTTTAAAATAACCAAGAAGATTATGAATTCTACGAGCACATGCATGAATTCAATTTTACTAACCTCAGCTACAAGCATGGCAGTTTCCAGCAAATCATCTATATTCTCTCCTTTGAGAGCACTGACCTGTTAAAATATATAAATACATGACTGTAAGAAATGATGTGAATAACACCACCCCACTATGTGCATATGTTTCACTACCTTAACCATTGGGATGTCACCACCCCAATCTACAGGCATCAAACCTATCGAGGCAAGATCTTGCATGACTCGCTCTGGATTAGCTCCATCCTTATCAATCTGAAATAGCAGAAGAAAAATAAACGGAACTCATCAGTCCTGACTCCTGAAAATAAGAAACAAAAATATGACATCAAATGCCCTTATCTCCAGAAAACCTTATTTATGGCAATCACAATTGGAACTCCAGCTGCCTTGGCGTGAGCAATGGCCTCATTTGTCTGAGGCCGTATCCCATCGTCAGCAGCTACCACAATGATAGCAATGTCGGTGACTCTAGCTCCACGAGCTCTCATTGCTCCAAAGGCCTACAAAATCAATTGTCAAACTGTCATACAGAGTAATAATCAGAAATCACTTTGGAAAGGTCAACTACTACCCTCTAATCTTCTATGTCTGTTCCATAGTGAGTGCAAATCAGGGTTAAAGATATGGATGCAGAAACAAAATTAATGCTAAGCATACCTCATGTCCAGGAGTATCGAGGAAGACACATGTCTGGAGCCTGCCATCTATAGGTACCTTCACCTTATATGCACCAATTCCTTGAGTAATCCCACCGGCTTCAGATGCTGCCACCTAAATATCTACCAGTTAGGGTTCAGTTTGCAACTACACTAGAAGAAATGATGAATCACAATCCTTGTAGTCATGTTCAGGACATGCTTCCCCAAAGGAATAACCATGTCATGAAGAAACCATGATTTCTAAGCATTAAAACGGGGCAGAAGTGCACATATACCTTGCTCTTTCGAATGTAATCCAAAAGAGTTGTCTGTCAAGCAAAAAATCAGGAACATAAATTAGCTAGATCCTCCTCATTGATGTTAATAATTTCACAAGGTTGAGATTATGAGCTTTGATGATTTACCTTTCCATGATCTACATGGCCCATTATTGTGACAACAGGTGGTCTATCTTCTAATTTGCCTACATCATCATCATCTAAAATTTCCTTCTTTTTGGCCATTTCTTCTACCCGAACAGGATCAGCATCAATAACTTCCACTTCATACTCTTTGCATATCATCTTCACCATGTCTTTGCTAAGTGTTTGAACACCATCAGGTTTGATTCCCTTTGTGTACAAGTAACCAAGAATTTGGCCTTCACTCATGGCTAAATTGTATGCCAACTCCTCTGTTGACATACCTGCTTCATTAACCTCCAAAATTTCTACTTTGACAGGAGCAGCCTCTTTGGCTGCTTGCAATCTCACTGCCTTGCGACTTGCCTTGGTCCACTTTCTGCCTTTCCGTGCTTTAGCAGCAGAGGGTATGGAAACATCAAGTTCTGACACCTCTTCATCAGGAATCTCATCATAGTCATCATTAACTGCACGCCTACGCGGTCCTCCTGATGCACCACTCTTTTTATGAAACTCCTCCTTAGACTTCCCAAATGGAGGGCTCTTCCTGGGTTTTGGAGGGGTTAAAACCACTCGAGCAATAGGAGGATCAGGTGCAGACTTTTTAGTGGCAAACTTATCAATCAAAATTGGTTTGTGTTCTTTGTTCTTTGCAGCTAATTCAATCACATCAGCAGTTGGGGACTTAGCTACTGCACCCACACCATTCAAGATAACTGGTTTCTTTATTACAGATGGAGGAGCTACAGGCTGCTTTGCTTGTACCTTTGGTTGGACTTTTTGAGGCAACTGATGAGGCCTAAGAGGGGAAACAGGTTCAAACTCAGCCTTCCCCCTTGTGTCAATTTTTTGTTCTCGTTTAAGAGGTTT
>CM008339.1:7469144-7480727 GCA_002525835.2 Ipomoea batatas
AAGAGAGAAATGCTAAGAAATGTAAAATGCAAAATTGAACAGAGGATGCAAAGGAGGTTAGATAAGGAACTTGGAAACTGAAGATTTGGTTGCTAAGTAGTTTACTTAAGGTTCTTGGTGTCATGCCAGTATGTCACTATCATAATATGGGATGCCCTTCTATTAGATGAACCTTTTCAATGCCCAGAATAATTTCTCCAGCAAGCTTTTTCCATGATAAGAATATGGACCAGCTTGTCAACTTCAATCATTTGTTTGTGATTTTTTTTTAAAAAAAAAAAACTTGTTTTACAATTAGAGCACTCACTATTATGTTGAACTAGCTAGTATATATTTGAATAGTTATTCGTCACTCATGTTGTTTATTTTGCTAGTATAAAGTAGTATATTTGCTCTATAAAGTGTTAGTGTTTGATGGTTAAAGTCATGATTGTTTATTTGTGATATGAGGTAGTATATTTGTACTATAAAGTAGTATATTTAATGCTTTAAGTGTTGAGTATTCATTTGTGTTTTAAAGTACTAGTTTTAGGCTATAAAGTAGCAGATTTGTCTAGTTGAATCCAAATTTTGCAGAGCATCAATTTTTATATCTGCCAGAATGATTGATGATGAACTGCTTGATTTTGGCAAAGTAAGAATTGGAAATAAAACAAGAAAAATAAGGTGAACTTATAGATAAAAATGTTCATGATTCAAAAAAGTAAAGCAATATTTTGAAAAACCCATTAGAAAAAAAAATTGATCTCATAGTCATTTTGTCAACTAGTTCACGCATGTAGTTTACTGTACAGGAGTACTGGACTAAATTACCAATAACTGAAATAATGTAAAAAAAAAATTCAGCTTTTATTGCCCAGTCTATAATAAAAACAAAATTAAGAAGTTTATTCCCAGAAAACAACATTTTCACCGGCCAATGAGAATCTGGTAAGGAAGTGCAATCTCACAAGAAGATGCAATGGAGGCGGAGGAGATGGGAGAAGGCGGAGAGCTTGAGCAGAGGAGATGGGAGGAGACGGAGATGGTGAGGCCGAGATGCAAGGATGAGAGGCATCGATGGAGATGGTGAGGGCGAGATGCAAGGATGAGAGGCGTGAGATGTAGAGAGTGAGACACAGAGAGCGTAGATGAGATAGGAAAGAGAGAGAAACATAAAAATGCACATGATATGCACATGTTGACCCATATAATTGTGTGACCCGACCCGTCTCACGGATGGAGATCCGTGAGACGGTCTCACACAAGTTTTTGCCTTTTCATTATGAACTTAGAGCTACGTTTTGGTTCGAGTATAATACACGACCTCATATTACTCCCTTGTGGTGCCGACCTTAGTACCACAATGAGTGGGGGCTGGTAATGGACCCAGAAAGACCAAATTCCAAACATATACCAAACTTCAAACATAAAATAAGAAAATGCCAAAACCAAACTTCAAAACAACATTAACGTCCATATGCCCTGCCGACCTCATGCTTAAACTGGTCAATCATGTTAATTTTAGGTCAAAACCAACCAATATTGGCAACTTTAGGCGATAGCCGACCATAGTACCATCATTCGACCTCGTAGTCATAATAGTAGCCGGCCACCATTGGTCCCGAACTCCCTATCCAACGCACTGAAAATCAAGAAGTCCATGATCCAATGTATGGTTAAGGGACGAAAAGTGAGACTAAATTGAGAAGCTCGGTTTAGCGAAAGCTTACGCTTGGAGTACCCCGAGTTGGCCTTGTATTACTCCTTGTGGTACTGATCTCATCATCAAGATGAAAGAACGTGAGAACGGTAGAATTTTTAACTGTGGTTTAAAACCTACCGAGCTCTAAGTGAATAATGGACTTAACTATCCGACTTGAACCCTATGAAACTAAGTCGAAGAGACAAAATTGACAATCTCCAACCCTAGGTGTTGGAAAAGAAAGGCAACGTGAGACAAAGTGTAACATCATAGTGGTGAAATCATACAGATTATATATAACTCGACCTGGAGGGAACCACGGTTCTGATCCAATCGAAACATGGATCACCGAAACTTGGGTCCAAGCTTAAAGTATACGAGGAGGGTAACCACCAATTGTTAAGACCCTGAACGAAGACTCTAAGAATAAAATGCCTACACCTTGTGGTCAGCAAGGCGGACCTGATCTAAATAAGTATAATGAAAAATTTCAAGCAAAAACACAAAGGACTAATAGAAGATCAATTAAAAGCCCAAAGGGCACCAAGTAAGATGCTCGGCACAAACGGGGGCCGAGCTCCCAGAGTTCATACTCCAACAATATTTATGCCTGACACAAATGGGGTCGGGCTCCCGAGCATGGTTACTTCACTCTCACTGAGGAGTTTTCTCTGTCTCAGTTGTGTGTTGTTTCAAGGTGAACGTGATCGGTGTGGGCTCTATATATGGCGGGACCGAGCTTAGGCACTTCGTCTGGCATAATGCCCAAGATTGTGGCGAGATAATCATCATCACTGGCCATGGTAAGGGCTTCCCAAACGTCGGTCTGCATTTTTCACTTACCACATAGGAAAACCTACTTACAATACGCTCACACGAGCTCCTCCCATAGCTCGGCACCGAGTAATGACCCGAAGAAGGGTTCCCCGATCTCCGAAAACAAGGGTAACAAACAACCCGAGCAACGCCACTATATCGTTGAGAAAGGGCAGAGAGACCTTGTAGTTTGTAACAGCCCTAGTGATCTTCTTCTCGGCTACATCGACCTTCTATTCGAGCTCGCGGATCTTAGCCTCTCGCCAAGGAATGTGGCTATGTTTTGACTGGATATATCCTGTCCCACATGTAGTTGAACTCAATTAGGAAAATACTATGTATACTCTCACTTTATACTCTCAACTTTTATTTTCACACAAAATCTTTATGTAGACACTTGTATTGGGACCCACATGAAAAAAATAGCTTACCAGAGCCCGCCACATTAAGGAGTAAAATTGAGGGTGAGATTATGAAGTACATATTGTAGAAAAAAACTGTGTACTCCCAATTTATACTCTCAACTTTTACTCCACACACAAAATTTTTATGTAGACACTTGTATTGAGACCCACATGAAAAAAAATATCTTGTCAGAGCTCACCATATCAGGGAGTAAAATTGAGGATATTCTATTCTCATCCTAAACCTTTTCATTTTCAAAATTGAGGAAATTTCTGAAAGCGATTATTGTCTTCGCGCTGCAATTAAGGTGTTGGACGAAATTCTCAAGCGGGATATTCTATTCTCATCCTAAACCTTTTCATTTTCAATCCGCGGTAAAAGTTGATACAATTGGATTGGTTTCTCCTTTTGAATCATGATTGGGGTTCGTAGAACGAGTGCACGGGTTTTGGAGGCAAGTGCATACAAAAACCTGGGAAGGTCCCAGCGAGAACTTGAAGAAAAAGGTTGCTAAAATTGAAAGGAAGAGGAAAAGCAAGAGCCCCCGGAAGAATGAAGTGTTTATCGGGATGCCGGACTCAATGGAATGGCTGGACACTCCCACCATGCCGATGCTGTTGGGACTGCTGTTGTTGCGTAGCTCTTGGAATACTACTATGAGTTTGGAATACCCTATTAATTGAAAAATCCATACCCTTATTAAATAAGAGTTTCATTTCCCTTATTTTTTCTCCAACTATTAATAATCATTCTTATTCTACCCTACTACCAAATATGCAAAATACTTTTACCAAAACTCATTACCCTTACCAAGTATTTGATACCCATACCGATTCTGATTCTCATGTGTGAATCAAACACACCCTAATTTCTACGCCGATGCTCATGGCACGCCGTTTTTACGTATTAGATAATGCTCTCTTGTGAGGGCTTCTGATGTACCCAAAAAAAATAAAAAATCTAATTTCTACTCCTCTTCAAATTCTACTGAATACGTCTAAATTGCATGTGTAAGATACATATTAATTACAATATTTACAAATCTAATTTCAAATCATCTTCCAACTCCTATAGCTTTGAAATTAATTACAATATAGATTAATTTAACTCCTTTTATTTTTGAAATTTCGCAAATTAATTCATGATTTGTAAATACTAATTGGAACTCCTAAAAATAGGCATATTTGACCATTTAAAAAATGTGATTGTTCAACAGTAATTACACATCCTCATCACAACCACAAAATCCTAATGAATCATATTTATGTTTTTTCAGCTTAATTTGAGCTTAAGTTTGAGCCTATATAACATTCGAGATGGCATGATTTGAGCCTGCAGTTAGAGTGGTCACCTTGTGTGGTCAATGTAAATAATCGTGCGAAAAAGAATAATAAAGTAAGTGGAGTATGAATACGCTAAACACGCTCGAGATTCGTATCCAATCAAAGCCTTTTCTAATCATCTTTTCTTCTTTAATTATATATAATCACCGTTGTTCCATTTGTTACTGCTTTGCATTACAAACTATTTGGCCAGTCCACTATCACTTAGTGTGCTAATCGGTCCACTATCACTTAGTGTGCTGATCGTTAGGACGGAATATTAATTTTCTGCTTATCGGCTAGCACACTTTTAGACGACAAAAAAAAAAAAAAAGTAACAGGGGTAATACTCCTAATTGCTAATGAATTAATACATGTGGTACGGCACCACGTACTGGGAATAAGAAGGGTATATATACCCATGTTGCACTTGGGCCGCCGGAGTGTCGGCCTTGTTTGCATTTTTGTCGCCGCCGGCGGCCCCGACGCTCACCAGCTCCGCCTTGCCCAAGCACTTCCTTAGCAGAGTGGCCAGCACCACCGCGTCCACTTGTCCCACCACCTCTAACTGGTTATTTTCCTGCCCCTTTATGGCTACAGACTCCACTCCTAAACATAAAAAAAAAAACACAATTACTCTCAACTACATTGCTGTCACTGAAGACAATATTGACTCTTTGTACTTCAGTAGGTTAAGAAAGTAATTATAAACATATACTGCATTGTAGCAGAGTCAATAGCATTTTAAAACAAAAACGTTATTAGTTCTTACCTTGCTGACCGACAGCGATCTTCAAGGCTTTGGCACGAGACTTGTGATCGTTCATAGAAAGCTTAATGACCACCTTTTGCTGCACGTACAAAACGTAACCCATCAAACATCGATCAAATTAAAGCTGCTAAGATCACTAATCATGCTAACTTAATTGGTTACGTACCTTCATTTTCTGGGTTTTGCGTACGATGATGTTACAGAGAGAGAGAGATGTGGTGTGGTGTTTGCTAAAGAATGAATGGATTTGAGAGGTATTTATAGACGATTAATTGATGGCGTTGGCCTGGTCATGTGGTTTGTGAAAAAAGTTTCAAAAAGATGGATAGAAGTTAGAACAAAGAAGCATCGTCGTCCTCTGGCTAGCCGCAATAATTGCACTAGTTGCCACCGCAGCGTCATAAAGATTTGTACACACACGTAAACTTATGGGACCTAAAGTTCCAGTCATCTTCAAGGCAATGGCATGGAAAGTGTCTCTGACTAGTTCGTGGCCAAAAACTGTACCTAGACATTTATCTAAAAACTAATTTTATCAAACATTTTAAAGCATAAATATAATTAGCTATACAGCTAACTCTATTAGCTCGAACTCATGACCTCTCATATGGGAGAACCACGGCTCTGTCATCTGAGCACAAAGTGCTTGGTATCTTATGCTAAACTTAAATACTAACACATCTCTGTCCGTATAATAGTCCGGGTCCACCCGACTAATCCCCACTCTCTCTGAGATTGAACCAAAATTCTTCCCCACATAAAAGAACCCACTTGTTACTTGAGCTACCCATTAGATTTCATTCAATATTAATTTGCATCAATATTGTCCATTATTAATTATTATTCATCTATACTGCATTTATTCCTTTTTTTTTTTCTTTTTGTTTAATAAGAGAAGGAAACCTGTTAACACAGAGGATAAACCTTTGCACACAAGGAGCCTCCCTTACTTTGAAAGGTTGCTTTTACACCATTGTTGGTAAGACTTTCTAGGTCTTTCTTCTCAAACTTCACTCTTGTGACCAACTAAGCTGCCCATGAGGAGAGGAAACTCGTTAGCTATTACTATTCGAAGATGTACAATATTGAATAAATGTTACCCATGTGTAATAATCTGCAAATCACACAAAACATATATATACTTCACTAGAAAGATATTGGGTAACATGATCGATCAAAGGGTGGTTGGACGGGGCATTTATTATGATATATAGCCGAATTGAAGTCACGGGCCAAAAATAAAATGGTTAGCCTAAGATGAAGTCAAACCGACCATGTCTTCAAATTTCTTGGGTTGTTAACATATTTGTTAAGGAACTATGAATTTTAGAACTTGGAATGGAGGATGTAAGCATAAAGACTTGCAGTGCAATCTCTTTTGTCTGCGTATAATTTATATTTCGTGAACCAAAGGTATAAGTTATTGTTACAAATCATAACTCAAAATAGTTACATAGATTTTTATTTGTTAGCAACCGCATGCATAATATATGATTAATTCAAATTATTCGAAGCAAATGCCACACAATCTGAATACATGACATTTTCAATTAAAAGCCATGTCGACTTGAGCACCTTGACACTTTTGGATTGAACTGAGAATGTTACACAATATAATTCAACTGTGCTCTACCAATTATTTTATGTAAAGGATTACATATGGTAAAAAAAATAAAACTCATACATTAAATATGACCAAAAAAATATTAAATAATCAGATGTTTTAATAGTCATGGTACTAAAGGTGCAAATAATTATATTCAATTATCATGGTCTGAATTTAATAATCTTGATTTTTTCAATGGTGGGTCAATGGATTAAAACTTAAAAGTACATATCTATTAGGCATTAAGGGGGTGTTTGGTTGGGTGTAGTTTGGGGGGAATTGGAATTCATTGAATTGCAATTCAATGAATTCCCAAACTACATTGTTTGGTTGGAGGGAATTGTAATTCCGCGGAATTGCAATTCCCTCCAAATGATGAATTGCAATTCATGGGGGGTACCCCATGAATTGCAATTCAATGGAGAGGAGGGGCAATTTTGTTGGTGTAAAGACAATTTTGCCCCTCCTCACATACCCTTTGTTTTTTTTTTAAATAAATTTGAAAGAATTATTATTATTATTATTATTATTATTTAAAAAATTATTATTATTATTATTTTTATTATTCTTTAAAAAATTATTATTATTATTATGATTTTATTATTATTATTATTATTTTATTATTATTATTATTACTCTACTATTACTAATATAACTACAACATCTACTACAACACAAGGGCATTTTAGTCATTTTATCGTTTCTTACCTTTCAATTCCCTGTACTCCTATTCCTGCATACCAAACACTGTAATTGCAATTCCTATTTTATTCATTGAATTGCAATTCCACCGAATTACAATTCTTTTCCCCCCTAATTCCCTCCTCCCAACCAAACGCCCTGTAAGTACCAAACTAGTTTGGAATTGAAAGACAAACTACATACCGACTACCTTTGAGTTATTGAGAACAAGAAGGTCACGACATCCTATTACCTTATTTACCTTATTAAAATAAGGAAAACTGGTCAGCGTTGGGTAACTTAGTTAGTCACAAGGTTGAAGTTTGAAAAAAAAAGATTATGGATCGAGTTTTACGGACACATTGATTAATTTCAAATACTGCAGTCAATTCCAATACTAAGGGAGTGTTTGGTTGGATGGAAAATCTTTTCCATGGAAAAGATTTTCCATGAAGTGAAGGAAAATGTGTTTTTCCATTGTTTAGTTGGATGGAAAATGTTTTCCATTGGAACTTGAGTTCCCAAAAGTGGAGGAAAACATGCAAATTCTTTGCTAGGAGTTGGTATTTGTTTTCCAAAGAGTTTGTGAAGAAAGTATTGAGCAATTGGACAACTTTACCCTCATAAAAAAATAATATAATTTATTATCACTATTAATTGCTAAGGGCATATTGGTCTTTATATTCATAATTCTTTATCATTCCAAATCCAACCAAACAATGAAATTCATATTCCAAGTAATTTCTTTTCCACCAACCAAACAATGGAATTTATTTTCCTAGTAATTTGTTTTCCATGGAATTTGAATTCCATTTCCTTCAAATATTTTCCAGCGAACCAAACGAGCTGTAAGGGTATGTTTTGAAAAGCAGGAAAATGTTTTTCCTTTACAGTGTTTGGTTGCATTCCAGAAAACTGTCTTAGTATGTTTGGTTCATTTTATGAAAAAATGAGCTTAATTATTTTTAATTTTAAATATTTAAAATATACAATGATGGGGGATGGTGGTAAATTGCTAATACTCAGAGGACCATTGGAGGTATTAACTTTTTCCATAAATCATTTTATGGGTTTTCAAACGCACCCCAAAAAAGACCAAGGACCAAGGTCCAAAATACAATTTACATACTGAATGCTCACAATTATACTGAATATTCAGTATGTAAATGGACACAAATCCACCTTACAAAGTAAACCCGACCGAATCTATGGTATAACTATTGTCACATTGCAAGCCTTGCAATGTGACAATAGTTATACCATAGATTCGGTCGGGTTTGCAATGCAAGGTAGACCCGAGTACACAAAATAATTTGCTTAAATACAAATATCCGATCAAATTATACTTTCATGTAGTTTTAGATGTTTTAGTTTAGGCCCATAGTCTTCCTTATGATTATCCATTAATTGGGCCCCTTATAAGCCAATATTCGGCCATTTGAGGGGAACCATTAGTGAAACTTAATCTTTTTTTTCTCTCAATGAGACCCATGCCATATGGAAACTTGTTCATGAAATCTATATTATAGGTTTAATACTCGTTCAAATCATTTTTATTTTTGGGTAATAAAGAAAATTTACAGTCACTATTTAAGATATACATCAAGTAAACTTTACTTTTATGTAATAATCCGCAAACTATACAAGAGAGCTAATCGCACTGGAGAAGGCTATGCGCAACAAACTCGATTAAGAGAGTGTTAGCAAGAATCAAATGCGTGACATTCTAGTACAAGAACCATGCTTTACCTACAAGCTCACATCTTTTTGAGTATTGTGATTTTGTTACTTTTCAATCACCAATATAAAATAACAAATTTATCAATACAAAAAATACTCGTTCAACAAGAGAAGAAACCGTTGCTGTTCCAATATTCTTCCTCAGCAATGTTGTTAGCTCCACCGGATCCACCATTGCCTCTCCGATCACTACTAGTTGCACTTCACCATTAGCTTCTCCTATTAAAATAAATAACTAAATAAATAAATAAATCCGTAACAAATAAATTAACGATACATCACACAAATATATCCATATGTCTCTATTATTCCTTCGTAAAATTAACTATTTCTTCATTTATTTTCTATCTATTACTTTGAAAGACCAACATGCATGACCCAGAGATTAATCATCGGCTCATTAGTTGAAAGGGCTCACGTGACTCAGAGACCCATCAAGTGAGATGACCTATATTGCTTGGTGCTTACAAGGACTCGGTCATATGTCATTACTTACAATTTACCATCCAAAGACTTGTAGTCTAGTGGCACTCGGGTAGGTTCGAGCCTTAGTGGAAACGATATTGGCTCTTTGTGTTTCCTGTTTGGTAGCATACAAAAAACTGATGGAACACGTTGTTTAACCAACTGATAAGCTAACTATATTACCAAACAAAGTCATATACAAAATATTAAGATCCCGACGACCATATCAGCCGGCCCGACGACCGAAGCCCGAAGGAATATGAAGATGAAGCTAGCTAGTAACCTACCTTCATTGCTGTGTTTTGTTCCGTGGGATATAGACGAAGTTTGCAGCTAACAAGGAATTGAATGGGGAATGAAGCAGATCGAAGTTTTCTTAAGGAATATGATGATGTCGCCTTGTAGTGTTGGAAAAGTTGTCATACATTTTTGTCTACATTAATTGTTTTCGACTTCGGACGTAAGTATGAATTGGTTGACTTGGTCACATGCTACTAAATGTTTTTGACACGTGATTATAGATTTCTTTGATCAATCAATCGGGACGATTTCATCTACACCCACATCTCACTAAATATGAAAAAATGAATAGTTATGAACTATGATTAAGTATTTTTGGTGTGATTATATATTTCCTCCACCAATTAAGACGATTTTATCTACACGTACGCTATAGGTACATATCACTAAATATGAATAATTGTGTACTATATTTTGACTTATGGGAAAGCCTATTGTCGCTATATGAAGGTGCGCTTTGGGTGAAATCTGTCTTATTATCCTAGCTGGCAAGAATCACAAGGTAAACCACCCTAAATTGTCTAGCAAATTAAGAAGTCCAATAAATAGCTTCCGCAATGAAATTGATCGAATGTGAAACTTTGTAATTATCAAACCAACTATCCGACCAACTTAGTTGGGATGACCCCGTAAGTTGTGTATTATGTTCCTTAGCTAGGCAGCTACATCGGGACTTCATGAACATGAATAACAACTTGCCCTAGACCAAGTTTTAAATTGTAAGAATATATGTTTCATATAGTATTACAATTACAATCTTAAATAAATGCATCGTCATACTTTAGATGATGAGTTTCTCTTATACTTAAGCTTGTTAGAAAGAGAATATAATGGTCTATAGTCATGTGATGATGCTTTCTTACATTTATGTTTACATTAATTATATGTGACTTTGGATGAGTAATGAGTATGAATCATTTGACTTGATGACATTAAATATGAAACAATGAAAACTGGTATTCTATGTTTCTTTGCCAGATAATCAGCCACGGCGCAGACCAAGTATTTTGGTCTTGGAATTTATGACTAGTGGTTAGATAGACGACTTAAGGATCTAGTTACTATATAGATTGTGTATGTTCTATATTATAATGGAGGGGTTAAATGGCAAAAACGCTAATAAACAGATTTAACATTATGGTGAATTTCTATGTAATTTTGTCCTGATTTTTGAAAAATAATTTTTGACAACTATATATGACCGAATTTTATTTTATTTTTAATTATTCATTCACTTGTCAATATCCTGAGACATGTGGCATGTCGAACCTAATATATCATACTCCTTGCCTGTTGTAAAAACATCATTGACTACAACATCCTTTCCAATGATGTATGTACTATGTAGTAGATGCCTGTTCATTGTAACTTGTTTTCTTATAAATTTATTCATAAATAAATCATTAAATACGGAAAACTTGATAAGGTTGGACTAGTCTACAGAAACTGTGGCCCATGGCCATGGGAGACTTTGAAGAAGCTCAAGTCTCCGCCGGGTCGTTCTTTGATGTTGTCAACTAAGCGTGTCGCCCACGCTTGACTGGCAAATTATAGTCCACACAATGTTACGTGGACTATAAAAAATATATATTTTTAATATGTTAAAAATAGTTTTAGTACTCAAATAATGTAATTTTTATAAATATAATGTACATTTTAATATACTAAAAATATATTATTTATATATACCGAATGTATATTATTTGATAGTTTGATACAACAAGTTGTGGACCATAATAGTTACGGTTGACTTCACCATACCAGCAGACTTACTATTTGTCGTGAATTGAAA
>CM008339.1:7487544-7499100 GCA_002525835.2 Ipomoea batatas
AGTGTTTATTAAATTTAAACAGTATACTCAACGTCGCAATGAACATCATATCATAAAAGAATAATGTTTCAAACGTTTTTCAAATTAGCTGGTGGCCATCATTATACCATCTGTGTACTATGAAGTTTACCAAAGACTTTGAGGCCATGTTTAGGTATAGAATTTTTATGTTGAGAAGATTTCCCTTTTATCTCCTCTATTAACGTCTTGTTAATTGCAATCTACGACTTTAAAGATTGTCAATTTCGTACCTTAACTATTTAATTTTTATTAATTTTAATCACTCTAATCAAATTGCCCAGCCCAGTTGCCCCTTGCTTCCTCAAATAATATCCGACCTCAGTTGCCATTAGGATATTTTCAGTGAGCAAGCATCTTGCTCGGGAAAAAAGCACTTTGAGAAACATCGATGGTGTTTCCCAACCGCGGCTTCAAACTATTTGTTATGATATTTATTATTATTTAAAAAAAAACAGTTATTGTATTCAAACCAAGTTCGAATAGCTCAAACTTGAGTCGAGTGAAATTCATGCCAAGCTTAGATTTTTCAAGTCAAGCCAAGTTTTGAGATTTGACTATTGAAGTTCGATTCGACTCGTTTGGACTCCTAGTGTTGATAATGATATGTAAGTAGTAGGGGCGTAAGTGCAATTAGAAATAAATTGATAATTGGGTGTAAAAATAAGTTAAAATAATTACGAATTTTCTTACAAATTAAATACTTATATATTTTTATTAATTTACCTCTAGGTAGATCTGATGTTTTTGTAGTGCATATATAACGGGAATGTGAGTCCAGCATGTACAGCTTCCTTTGTCTCCTTGTCCATCCCAATTCCAACATTAAGCCCATAGAGTGTAAATAAAATGGACCAAGACCGATTCTCACGGCAACACAAATCCTCACTAATCAATTAATTAACATCAATCTGCAATAATTGTTATTAAAAGCTAAAGAAAGTAAAAATAATAATTGCATGCTTATTGCCCGGAAAACATAGTGTAAGATTTTGGGTCCAAAGTCACTCGGTCAAGTTGGTCTGATTGTTGAATTGGTAATTACAAAGATAACAATATATTGGCATTCTCAATTTGAGCGAACCAGTGATTGAATGATTGTATGCATAAAGAATGTGAAATTTCTCTATTTATACAAGTTATACATTTTATCTTTTAACCATGGTAAGTGGGGGAGGAGAGGGTGTCTTGACAATACCTAGTACAACCTTGTAAGCCTACCCAATTGATGGGTAAATAGGAACTAATCTATAGAGACAGTCCGTCAACAATCACCTGATCGGCCCGTTAATAACCACTCGGCCGATCTATTAACAACCACTTGATTTGTCTGTCAACAACTACTCAGCTGGTCTGTTAATAATCACTCGGTCGGTCCGTCGACAACCACCGGACCAGTCCGTCCAGGTTTCATCCTATCCCAAAATAATAAATCAGTAGGTTAATGGTATTGAGCCGTGTTGAGCGTACCATAACTCCAACAGCTAGAGAAAACTTATCAATTACCACCAAACTACACTCTGAACTCTACAAATCCTAAGATTTAAAAAAAATAAAATAAAAAATATTAAGTTTTATATTCGATTTAGGGTCAATTTTTTTATTAGTTGAGTTCAGCTTGGATGGCAGGGGCTGAACATGGGGTGGTCATTATTGTTTGGGTCCATTTTGTTTGAGTGCATTAAAGAAAGTAACAATATGAAGCAACTTTAGAGAACAATAATGAAAGCTAGAGAGCACCAATCATAGCTTTAACCAACAATATTTTCTTCGACATATCATTTTTCTTAACAAGTAATTAGTCTCTGTTCAAAAGTAGTGACTGAGTGAGTCACGCATCATTTTTATATACAAAAGTCTTTAGTTTAATTCTTACAAACACTCTTTCAATCAAATTCGTCGCACAAGATTTTTTAATGTGATTTACATCTCATGTATAGTTTACCGGGTTTATATAGTGCACACGCTCAGATAATAACTGTGATTTTCCTCCCCATTCAAAAGAAGGGAGAAAAAAATGAAGAAGAAGTAATTAGCCTCTAATTCATTTGCTGTTAGATTTGTGCAATCATTTCCAAGGTTTACTAGCTTTAATTTGCTCAACCAACTTTGAATTAAAATAATCACAAAATGAGATGATGTTATCCATTCTTATCATATGGTGTAAATCAAATTTGGAGTGGAAAGATTTGAAGTTTGGTCTGAGCTCATCATAATATGAAGGTGGACTCAAATGTTGGGATTGCATGTGACATGTTAAAAGAAAAGTACACCATAAAAACCTTAATTATACATACTGTCGACAAAGATAGCCTTCATGCATATATTACATATAATATAATTAAAGTATGTCTTCTTCTTTTTTTTTTCTTTTTTTTCATATTGTGTTGATATCCACGCCTTACGAAATGAGACCAATCCAACCGAGTTTCAAGCAAAATCAGTTGGTGGCATACCATCGTCAAATATAGACCTCATTTTGCCGTTTTATTAAAAATATGGTCTGTTTAATAATTTAATTTGGACCTTCAACGTTTTTATTCCAAAAGGCAATCTAAATACGATAGAGTAAAATGAGAAAGAAAAAGACTATAATAGAGAGACAATAACATAGGCGAAGAGATATTTTTAACATTTAGATTTCACTATGATGATACATAGATATCTCTATTTAAAAAGGTTAAGAAACATAACCCAAAAGACCTAAGATAAAGATAAAAGTCTAAAAGACCTAGAAAATCTCTATAAATGAGTCCAAATTCATTTGGACTTCAAATTATTGTATTTTATAACAAAAATAAAAATATAACAATTTTTTTGTCCAAATATAATGCACAAAATTTCAACAAAGAAAAATATACAATTCAAAAAAATTAATTTAATAGCGATATTTTTCGAGCATATATAAATACAAATTTATTGACCAAAATCTTAATGTCAATTCCTTCTAAATTTTTTTTTTACTTTATTACAATTAAGACTAATCTATTAATTCTAAAAATAATAATTATTAAGTATAAAAATAATGAATTATATATAAAATATTTTTAAAAAAATTGGACCTTCAAAACTTGGGGGTTGTGTCGTCGACAAGTATTCAAACCTGATGGGATGAAACTAATCCAACGATCAGACTCCATTTGGAGGCATACTATCAACAAATATAGCCATCATGTATTACATAAAAGAGTTTTTTCCACTTTTGGTCATATGACTTTAGTGTTTTCGTCAATTTAGGTACACAACTTTCATTTTGCCACTTTTAGTCCTTGACTTTAATTTTTTTGCCACTTTTAGTCCTTGACTTTGATTTTTTTTCCACTTTTAGTCCTTTTGGTCACCCGAGCGACAACTTTAAATCGAAATCAACAAATTGTTGTGCCATTAAGGGTAAAAGTGTATTTTGATAAAGTTCTAAATATATTTATAAATAAAATCAGATAAAAAATAGGAAAAAGAAACGTTATTTGCTTGTTCTGCTTCGCTTTTTAAGCAACAACTTTTAATCGGAATCAATAAAATATTGTGCCATTAAGTGTAAAATTGTCTATTGATAAATCTCTAAATACATTAAACGTTATTTACCATTAATGGCACAACAATTTGTTGATTTCGATTTAAAGTTGTCGCTCGGGTGACCAAAAGGACTAAAAGTGGAAAAAAAATCAAAGTCAAGGACTAAAAGTGGCAAAATGAAAGTCGTGTACCTAAATTGACGGAAACACTAAAGTCATAGGACCAAAAGTGAAAAAACTCTTACATCAAATACAATTATAGAATGTCTTTCACCAATTGAAAAATCACTCAATGTGGAAAAAGCTAGCTTTCATATTTTACCTAGCTGAGTGCATGGGAAAATACAAAACTTAAAACTTAAAACTTTTTAGGTTTTATCCGATCCAGTGTAAAAAACATCTATACTGGTGGTAATTAACACAGTAAACTTTAATTTCCCCGAAATGTAACTATCCACCGATCAGCATTTGGAACCCAAAAGCCTATTTTTCTTATTCTTCATGAATATATATATCAAAATCAATAGAGATTATATTATATTCTTGACTATGTATATCCAATGGTCCATGCATTATGCCTTATAAGCCAAGAAGCAAAGCAAGTAGGCCAAATTTACAATGATGATACACAAACACTGATTGCACTACCCTGTTAATGGAGGGACCAAAGGGATATGATATAGCTTTTGAGCAATCACAGATTTAGTCCACACCCAAAAGTTGGTAGCAGTGTCATGCTCCTCCTGTCTTCATCTTTTTGCCTGTATATGTTCATCACTTTTGTACTAAGTGTATCATTTCCATGTAACATAAGTGTGATGTACAGGTCATCATTAGTAAACAGGTCCTAAGTAGACATATCCTCAGTATCTTAAATAATCCAAATCATTATCCTAATCAGATATCATAAATTTTTTCAGTTTGATCTTAGGAGGGGCAAATTTAATCTTGCCTCGAAAAAGAATGATTGAATTGAGTGGGTACGTGGAGCATGATTCTTATATATGTGCAGTTTATTTCCCATCACACAAAATTTTCTTAGTGTAGTTTACCTCTACTGTGTAGTTTGTAAGCTATTACACAGAAAAAGGGTTTACGCAGTGGCCAGTGTATACCACTTAAACTAGATATATCCAACTATATATGCTACCATTGCCTCATGGTCTAAGTAAAACTTTAGTTCTTTTTAGTAACTTTTCGAGTTCAATTTTTGCAATAAAAACTCCCCTAAATAAGTAGTGTGACACTGAGAAATACTTACTAGAGTTGGTACCAAGAAAAGGGAAATCTACTTGATTTTCTTTTGAAAAATATGTTCCTCCAACCCAATCCTGAATCCACTCTGCTCTGAGAATTCCACTTTACTTTCCATCAAGATAAAAAAGCCTGTCAAAAGGGTCCCCATATAGTTGAAAAACATAGCAAATGCCCATTTCCCACTTTTTGTAATACACAGTAATATATAGTTAAACCCTCTCTGATTAAAGCCATGGCCATATATAAGTCATAGTATAAAGCATCCCACTTTCACCTAAAGAATGGTGTTTGTTTTTGTTCTTTATTTACAGAAAGATTAGGTAAAGAAGACAAAGAAAACTGTGGGCATATTGGCATTGAGGAGCTGCAGAAAGCACAAAAGAAAAGTGGAACAATTCCTAGTGCTTCCTCTCTGTGTCCAACACCATTGGTTGTCTTCTTCTGCTTAGAACAGCCATTAAAAGTTTAAAACCATCAAAATGCTGTCTTCTGCTATCTCTGCTGGTTTCTTCACTCTTCTTCTTCTACCATTTCCATTGATTCAAGGCCATGCAGAAAGAGATTGGAACCACACACACAACAAACACAACCTTCATCAGGTATAATCCCCCTAGCTTCTGCAATTCTTCTTCATTTTCTTTCTTTTAATGTCCTGAGTTTATGGTTTTGCATGGTTGAATTTATGCAGGTGAATCCAAAATTGCTATTTGAAATCAAACTTCATGGGTTTCTCCTCTGGGCTTCCCTAGGTTTCTTGATGCCTGTTGGCATTCTGGTTATAAGAATGTCTCACAGAGAGGAACATGGAAGAAGGGTGAAGATCATGTTCTATGCACATGTTGTCCTAGAGGCAAGTCTTACTTTTTTTCTTCACATTTTCTTTCTAATAAGTTTTATTTATTTTACATTTTAAGTGATGAGAGAAACTTCCGCCATTATTCAAGAGTGTGTATTATGTAAATCTCGCCTTGTAATCCTAACCAGCAAAGGGCTACATAATGAGTAAACGAGCTTAGGTTGCCTATAGATTACAAACTCAAACCACGAAACATGCAGTAACTACCTACATGAGGGCCCGGGTGTGCATTAAGTAAATCATGACTTGTGACTCTAGCAAGTAAAGGAGCACAGTACAATGAGGTAAACCAGCTTAAGTTATAAATAACTGACCGGCTCAAATCAAGAAGATCAATAGGCCGATCCTACCTAAGAGTTGAACTTGTAACCTTATGGTTAAGAAGTTAACAATCTGGCCAACTTAGCTAGGGTTTTCCTATTTATTTGGCATTTTAATCTGCATGAAAACAGTATACCAGCTTGAAAGTTAACAACAGGGCCAACAGGCTATCATCTTAACATTTAAACTTTTTTTAATTTCAAAGTCAAATTAAATAATCAACCTCCTTTAATTAAGCTTTAATGATTGTGAATGAGGAATTATTAATGATTCACATTGTCTAATAATTCAGCTAGCTAGCTAGCCCACAGGTTGTTGATAGATAACTATAATTAGTTGATGAACTTTATTAGTTACAAGATTGATTGCAGTGGTGGATACTTGTAGGACAAGAAAAGGGAGTAATCAAACATCTTTTGTTTAACACAACAGTTTAATTATTAGTTTTTTGAAATTAGCATTGGGGGGTGTGAGCAATAATTGTGAAGTTAGGTACAAAGATTTCTTTAATCATATGATGCTAGACAAATGATATATATATGCTACATAAGCAATATTATGTATACAGGTCGAGAAACGTATATTCGAGTAAGTGAAGCATGATTTTCGTATAGTACTTAAAGGTTACGAGTTTGATTCTTGCCAACATTCTCGGAGTATCTTCGATTAGTAAAATGCTTTTAATTAGAGTATTATAGTGATAAATGGTTAATATATATGTATGTATTGTGCAGATACTTGCTGTCCTCCTTGCAACAGCAGGAGCAGCAATGTCATTGAAACACTTCGACAACTCTTTTAGCAACACTCACCAGAGGTTAGGATTAGCCCTTTACATCATCGTATGGCTGCAAACCTTAATTGGAATCCTACGGCCACGCAGGTAAACACATCCTACAATACTACCTAGGGACTTTAGCTCAAATGCAGCCGCGTCTTATCGTACAGTGGGTGCGGCCACTTAAAAAAGTACCAATAGTGTTAGGAAAATGCAAGACAATAGAGTGCACAAATACATCACAAAACGCACAGCATTCCTAAAAAAAAAAATGCACCATACCTCGCTGCACCTAATTGTGCATTTCAAAACATTGTGTGGTGCGTTTATGCATACCTAATGATGCATTTTTTGTGATGCGTACCTAATGTTGTGTTTTTTTGGTGTATGGGTGTATTTTTTGTTGTGCGTTTCCTAACACTATTCGTGTGACTGCATTGACTGCACGTTAAGGCGTGGCCGCACCTGAACTAAGGTCACTACCTAGGAACTCAATTCCACATGTTCCCGCCATCTAGACCAAAAGTTTAAACTAATTACGAAACCGCACATTACACGCGGTATTCGATCAATTCGCATCGTGTAGGATGAGACTGACCGGGGCTTGGGTTAATTAGGGTTTTGTTTACATTACAGGGGGAGCAAGGCAAGGAGTGTGTGGTTTTTTGCACACTGGTTACTTGGCACAGCACTCTCATTATTGGGAGTAATCAACATCTACACTGGCCTGCAAGCCTACAACAAGAGAACATCAAGAAGCACAAACATTTGGACTATAATCTTCAGCACCCAGATTTCTCTTGTTGTCTTCTTCTATCTTTTCCAAGAAAAATGGCACTATATAAAGAACAAAGCAGGCTCCATTTTGGGCAGCAATGAAGCAGTACAACCTACGACAGATCAAGAAACATTCCCAGTAGTAGCAGACAATGAGAAAAAGGCAGATGTATGATAAAAATTGGTTGGGCTGCAAAAACCTTAATTAGTCAAGATCTCGTTTTCTACCCTCTTCAGTTTACTTCTCTTGTGTAGTTTGCTGGATACTACACACGAAGTAAGGTTTAGCTCGTGCATACCCTCGTGTAGTGACTGCGAATTTGCTACCCGAAAATATTGTTTTGTACCTGGATTTGTTGATTTTGGTATGTATGTAGTTATGCACGTACACATATGTATATATGCAGAATGTACACGAGTGTGTGTACGAAATGTATGCATATATGCACATGTATATGTGCTGTGCCAAAAAAAAATGTATAGATGTGAGATGAGTAGTGTTATTGTTTTTTGGACTGCTCATCTATGTATTAGCTGCCAATTAAATTGACTTCTTTTGATGTGATACGGGATAATTTTTTTTATGAGTTTTTAAGGCTCTGTTTGGGTGGCTCGAGCTTAGACACTATAAGGCGTGGGTAATAAAAAGATTAGAAATTGGCGACTCCACTGGGGATCGAACCCAGAATCTCTGGTTTCGTAGACCAGCGCCTTATCCATTGGGCCATGGAGTCTTGTTGTTTAATATTTACGCTACAACATATAAGTTAGCATTGATAAGTATATTTTTTTATAACCTCGAAAAAGGTGACCGAATAGATAAATCATGATTCTCGTATCAAAATATGAGAAAGCATAATATATGTCAACATTTACTCTCATATATAATACTTTCATGTCATTTCTTTTGGATGATAAGCCAGGAATCCGTAACCACTACTTAAATGCTCGCAAATTACACGAAAGAGATAAATTACACTATAAAAACTTTATGCAACATGCTTGACTAAAAAGGTTTTCATGTTATTAAATAAAGAAAGAAGGATGAGATATGTGATAATAAATATAGTTATAATAAATACATCTTAACAATTAGTATCAACTTAAGAAATACAACTTAACTATCCAACCAATTAAAAAGAGTTAATACTCACTTTAGTCATCGAGTATAGTAATTTTTCTCAATTTAGTCCTAAACCACTTTTTATGTTTATTTAGGTCCTCAATTTCAATGGTTTTACCCAATTTAACCATTAACATACTATAGTAGTTTTACCCAAATTAATCTTTGAGTATAATGGTTTTACCCAATTCGTTCCTCGACTATAGTTATTTTTCTCAATTTAGTCATTGATTATTACAGTCGGAGACTAATTAAGCACAAAAAATCGTTTATGACTAAATTGAAAAAAAAATCATTATAATCAATGACTAAATTGGATATTAACTCCAACAAAAAATAAGGGTAGGGTTTAGATTTGAGCTTGTTGTGGTTTTAAGAGCCTATCCAATCAGTTAAGATACACCATATATTCATATCCTACAATTTACCCTAAAACAAGAGTCCTGAGAAACCCTTAAGTTTACCGTTGAAGCTCCAAAAGAAGAACTGAGAAATCCTGGGATGAAAAAGACAAATCGTAATCATATACAGAGACATCTTCTTCTTGAGCCATCATGGGAACGTAAACATCATCGTAACGCATATCTGCAGTCGTCGTCGTCGTCTCCAAAAGCCACGACTCCAACGTGTTAAAATCAGGCCGCCGGTTCATGCATGGACCGGTGGAATAATCATAACTTTCAAAAGACGTCGGAGCACTCGCCTCCGACGATTCGAACGACACGTCATCCACCGGCGCCGGCGCCGGCACGGGGTGTTGAATGGGGCGCCGGAGAGGAGAGGAAACCAGCCGGCAACCGCCATTATTTCCGGTGAGTTCTTGGACTAAGCTCTTGAAGTTCCAAGAATCTGTGATGTAAACTCTGGGCTTCAACAACTTAATCTGCAGATGATTTCGGTTGATGAGCTGCTGCTTTTTCTTGTGTGAATGTGCAGAAGATTCAATAGCCATGGTTTTCTTCCCCATTTTTTTTTTCTTTCTAAGAAAACCTTAAACTCCACCACTTTCGATCTTCACCTAGAAATCTACGAGGGGGGTTTTTCTTTCCTTGCTTCTATCGAAAGATCCTACGACCTCCTATAAATATGAGTGGCTTGAAGGATTGGGTTTTTGAAGAAGATGCTGAAAATGATGCTCATTCTGCACTAAAAACCCAAAATGGCAACAATTATTATATCCTAATTAATTGATTATCTCCCACGTACTTTCTATCTCTGTCCATCTTTCGGTTTTCAAGCATATGGGAGAAAGTCATGATGATATGCCAATCATTGTTTGTACATGGAGGCTAGTAATGAAATGGGGAATGTTTGGTCAATTCTTATGATTTGATTTATGGGAAGTCAGCAATCACTATTTAAAAATAAGTTCGAAATAAAAACGTGTTTTGTGATTTTAATCAACAAAAGGATCACAAGGAAGTGACTATGGACTCTTAAGTAAAATTTATCTTTTGATCCTTGCCGACAAAAAGATCGAGGTAAACTGGTTGCCCTAACCCCTTAACATCCTGGCTCAAACTAAAAAAGATTAGTTTCTACAGGGAGTCGAGCGTGAAACTTGTAGTTACCAAATTAAATGTCCGAACATAATCGGCTCAAACTAAGAAAACTAGCTTCCATAGGGAGTCGAACGTGAAACTTGTGATTATCAAACTAATTGTCTAATCAACTCGGTTGAAGTTGCCTAATTTGATCCGTTCTTAAGGTTTGACTAGGAAATTTTTGTTGATAAATTTGGGAAAGAAAAAAAGAAATGAATTAATTATAATTGGTGATGAAGCTGCAAAGTATGCAGACGATGGAATCATAAACGCAAGCAGAAGAAAACTATTCAATATGTTGTCTTGTTATGCTGCAATTTGCATCCAAATAAAATGGAAAAAGATTTTAGTAGCTCGAGACATTGTTTCATAGTTATTGTATTTATGTACAAATGATTAAAAATATGAATAAAGTGTTAGATTATGAACAAAAAAAATAGAATTTGACGTGATATTTCTAAAATATCTTATCTATTAGGGATAATATATATATCCAATCATCATCTGGACCTTTTAAAGTGGGTGTGTGTGGGGGTGGGGGGATACACACATGTTAGCAGTCAATCCTTGAAAGTGCCAAAAGAATTCTCTCTCCGCAATTTATGTATATATAATATACAGAATTTATAAGTCACAGAATTCATGTTCATAATGCACAAAATTATATAACTGAGGGCACATAAACACTTAACATAATACACAAAATTTATGTTCATATACAGAATTCATGTTCATTATATCGTGTTTATGTGTATATGTATTATGAACATGAATTCTATGCATTATGAACATGAATCCTATACCTCATGAAATTAAATTATGTGTATTAGATTTTTGCATATTGAGAGGGAACTGAAGATTTTTGCACATTCAAAGTGCTTGAAATCATCTTTGCAAGTATAATGCTCAAAAGTTGAAAAGAGCAGTCTTTGAGTTTTGACAAGAAGGTCAGCTGACAAAAAGTCTCTCTTTTTCTCCTAATGGAAGATTAGTACACATCCAAGAAGCTTCAAATCTTCCAATACAAATAAAGAATCAAGATTGGAAAAAGAAATGGCAAGATCACCTGCAGTGAGATTTACAATAGGAAAGCTATAATATAACAGGAGTTCATTTGTAGGGTAATGGTAAGGCAAAAGTCCCATTTGGAGGGGATGTGTACCTGTTGAGCCCTCATTAGTTTGAAGTCTGAAGGATTTTCGTCTTACTATAAATTTCATTGTTGCCCGCGCTCTCATATGATTGTGCGTCGTTCGAGGGTTCAATTATTTCCAGAGAGCGACGAGCCCAGTTTCAGCATCAAAGGATACACCGGACTGAACTCCTTGTCTCCTCTCATTCGTATCTTTGCAGCATAACAAGACAAC
>CM008339.1:7505177-7518106 GCA_002525835.2 Ipomoea batatas
TATTTTTATTTTTGATTCTTTACTTAAAAACTTAATCTGATCCGATTCAAATATTTTGGAACAAATATGGTTATTTTAAAACAAATTAAACATAAATAAAAACTAAAATAAAATATGCTAATCTTTATGTGTGTATTTAAGGTTAAATTTACTTCTTTTTTTTTTTTTTTGTGAAGAGAGAAATTCACCATCACTATTACTTGATGGTGTGTATTTGGTAAACCATAATGTTATGTAATAGTCTGCAAATCACACAGAGTAAATAAGTTGTACTATTAAGATCATATGCAATATACTCAATTAAGAAAGTATTAGTAAAAATCGAATTCATAACTTTCTAGCATGAGAATTATATTTTAACAATTCTGACCTATTTAAGGATCATGTTTAATTTACTTGTTATATGGTCAGGCACATCAATTTAGTTAATTAATCTTGTCCAAATTTTGGGAATATAGAAAAGGATTTGTAGGAGCCATACTTTAATGAAAAGTCTATTGTCCAAAATCAATGACTTTTTCCCCCACCATTAGAGGGGGCTTTAGGATAATTTGTTGACTACGCAAGTCCCTCCATCCACGATTGGACTTTTTCTTTCATTTTTTAATTAATATATTTGAAATCTCAACTTTATTTTTGTTTTTTGTTTTTTTTGTTTTTGTTTTTTTCTTAATACATAATAATGGAAAAATAATAATAAACTATACAAGATTTCATAAATTTAAAACGCATAATATGGGTAAAGTAAAGTAACAGCTTGACTTTAACTTATATATAGTATACAATGTAAGCAAATTAAATTGTTCGGAGCCCAAATGTGATTGTCATTCAATCAATGCACACATTTACTTCTGTATGGATATGCTCAATTGAACATATCCACTTAAGCTAGGCAAAGCCGCCTTATCACCGGAGAGCCAAGGGGGAGGGGAGTAGGGAATAAATATTAATTAAATAAAATCTCTAAAAATGATTCTTCAAAAAAAAAAATCTCTAAAAATGAAAATTGAAGTGGTGATTATAATTTTATGTGTAGATGAGTATCATAGAGTTACTAAACAACACGTCAATGGAATACCAAGATTATAATTTCAATAACAATTTGCTTTGATATTAACATAAAGTCCAAGGGAAATAACTAAACTAACTCATTAGGTTTTGACATGCACGGAAGTAAAATATATAGCATATGATGACATTATAAGATATGGGTATTTGTAATTTTGTATGATAAGTATAATATATGAAGAGTATAATTTATGTGGAATCAAATAATGTGATAAGTTCAAGTGAAAATTCCCTAGGTATAATATGATGGGATGTGGTTAGTGATTTCTCGTGACATGTGTATATTGGTGTAATGTCTGGAGCAGTGGCAATGAAATTGACATATTTGTCTACAATGCAAGTGATGCAACTTCTCAACCACAGAGGTCGAGAAATATCAAAACCTAAGTTAATATAGTAGACTTACTATATAACCTCATCAATTTCATTTTAAAATCTCATTGTATTAGTTTTTAGAAAAAAGGTTGAGTATAATAACAATAATAATAATAATTCACATCTAAAAGGATTTTGATATTTGAAACGAAATGAATGGGAAAAAAATGATTTTATTTTATTTGATTACCTTAAAGCTAGAGAGACAACAACGTTAATATAATAGACTTCATTATTCCCAAAACCATGAAATTCAATTATGAGCACAAAATATCATAGGCTGTGGCAGTCCAATGAGGTCATGCTACGGTGCTACCACCTTTCTCCTTTTAATGACTCCAAAATTTGAGCTGTATTTAAGCGTGGCATCTTGGCATGCAGACAAAAAATATTTTTCCCATTTCTAGACACAAGAATTGATTAATTAACTTGAAATAAGTTCATTAATTAACTTGAAATAAATTCATAAATTTTGCTATCAATAATCAAAAAGTATAAAAATATAAATTTGTACTGCCTCTACTGAGACTTAAACTCACAACCTCCCATATAAAAATGCAACTTGATGTCACTAGACCACAAAATCTGAACACATACTATGAATACTTAATTTATTTACAAATACGTATTCTATTAACTAAAGATGCATCATTGGAATCAATGTCCACAATGCGCATAGTAAGCCCTGATCTATAATATAATTTGCGCCATTTTAGACATAATTCATTATTGATCTTATTTACCAGTCTCTACATTTTAAGTTTGAGAGATCTAGGACGTTAATTTTAGAGTTCAAATTAAAAAAAAAAATATTGAGAGATCTAAAATTTAAAAAATTGATTAGAGGTGATGAATACTATTTGTCTGCAGAACATATAGACAAGGGTAGAACTAAAGACTAATTAGATGACTTGCGATTTACTTCCTCCAATATTTTTGAACATAAATTCTGAAGACTTAGAATTAATTTATCGTAAATTGAAAAACTTAACGTATAAAAAGAATTTTTTGAAAAACCCAAAAATAAATAAATAAATAAGTAAATACTTGAAAGCTGTCAAGCACTAAATAACTGCCCACCCTATGTTTCTCGAGCACAGTGATGCCAACCATGCCTTTTGTGCTTCTATTAAATGCCCAATTTCTCTGACTTTTTATTTTATTTTATTTATTTTGCGTTTTTCAATTTTTCATTCTGCTGAGAAGCTGAGGTCAGTGGTCACAGAATTCTGCAACATACAACTCATACAAAAACTCCCTGACTTTAAATTAAAATATAAAATTATTTATTTATTAATTAATATCCTAGGAATACAATATTTGTATTATTAAACTACTAATTATTACTCAACAAATTTGTTGTCTAATGACATATGGTGATTTTTTCACATGAGAGGTCATTAGTTATTGATATGAACATATATTACATACTAACAGAGTCTGTAGTACTCAAAATTCAACAAATTATTTCATCTTGTACTAAAAAAAGAAAAAAAATACATATGTTTTCGACAAATTATTTCATCTCGTACTATAAATGGACAACAATAAGCATATTCCAAAAGAATACATTTGCCATTATCACCCACACAAATCTACAACCATCAATTAATACGGAGTAATTGAGTAAATAGTACAATTGGAACACATGTATTACAATTTAGAAATTTAGAAAAATAATATTTTTCTTTGTTTTGGGTAACGAGAGAAATTAGCAGTCATTATTTCATGGCGTACACTAAGTAACTTCACTATTGTATAATAGCATGCAAACGCACTTATGTACAAATCAATCCACTCATGTGTAATAGCCCAAACAAATCCCGACCATGTTCACTGCACTAAGAAGATCTTATCTGATTAACTTGACCGATACGATATTAGCAAAGATTAGACGCATGCCATTTGCCTACGTTAGTCATGGCCCACCAACGCCCCTCGATCAAAGCCCATCGCAAAGGTCATCCTTGTGTAATTTGTCTCTATTGTATAGTTTGTGGGCTATTACATAAGAGAGATATTTATCTCATGCATATCATTGGATAGTGACAACAGATTTCTCTCGCCACCTAACAAAATGAAAAAAAAAAAAAATAGCATCATTCTACAATTTAATACTAAAATAATAGTAAAGGTCTTCTAATTTGTATGCATTAACTGAAATGTAGAATGTTAATTATGATTTTTTTTTTGTATATAATAATAATAATATATGAAGTTATGAATACAGTAAAATATAGTTTGTTTTTAAATACAGTAAAATATAGTTAAATGAATAATAATTACTATTGTTTACAGTTTAAATATTTAATATTTAAATTAATTATAAATTGTCAAAATTCATGACATCTAATAGTGTGATATACAATGGGCATGTTTGGTTGTTAGCTTATCCGCCAAGTTTTGGCGGATTTGACCTTCTTCAGCGGTTTGACCAAGTCAAACCGCTAAAGAAGGTGTTTGGTTATCAGCGGTTTGCTCCAAACCGCTAAAAACCAATCCGCTGCAAAGTGCAGCGTTTTTACATGGCGTTTTGGAGAAAGTTAAAACCTTTCCCAAAACGCCCCTACATTTAAATAAATAAAAAATTTCGACTGCTTATTACATGAAGAGCCTCGCTCCTCAGTTACAGCCCATCAACGGATGGGCAAGTAATTTCTTGGAGCCTTGAGGCTTCTTTTATAGAAGCCTCAAGGCTCCAATCCCCACTTTCCCACCGATGTGGGACAAGTGGGGAAACAAAGGGGAGCCAGGGCTCCCCTTTGTTAATTTTTTTTATTAATTTTATTATTATTGCTAATAATTATTACTCCGTATTAATCATTATTATTATTATTAATTATTAAATTATTAAAATTATTATTGAAATTATTATTTATTATTTTTATTATTACATACATGTATACCCTTTAGGTCATTTTACATGTTAACCGCTAATCTGAACAGCTAATTTTACCAAACATCTTTTTACAAAACGCTAATACAATTCGCTGGTCAAACCTGCTAACACAATCCGCTATTTATTAACCGCTAACACAATCCGCTACCGCTAATTGCTAACCGCTGATAACCAAACAAGCCCAATATCAGATAATTGCTTTTGAAGATATATAATATTTTTAGGACAACAAGCACAAAAGATATAGACATAATTAAATGATAGTAGTCTCGAGACACAATTGCCAATTTTGTTTTGCTAGTAGTCGCATGGAAGGAGATATGCATTTGGTCGTATTGTAAGTATAACCCACCGGCGACATTTCAGACAACAAAGTAACCGGTGAATAGTCGTGAGTCACTTTTGAAGAATGAAGTGGGAGATCAATGTCGCCTTCTCTCAACTGGATTGCATTTTCTAGTAGAAGGCGGCCACCGGGTCGCCTTCTCCGTACTTCAAAAGCGACCATAGACCGTTCACCAATCGTCAGTCGCTTTATTGTTATAAATGTTGCCGGAACCCTAGTGACATGTGATAGCAGATCACTAATCGATTTTTGAGTTTCATTGCATCAAAATAAAATGTTGATTGGTGTAATTGCACATTTAAAAAGTTTAGGAGGTCTAATTTATTTTATCGGACTAGCTCATTGGTTTCAAACTAAGATTGACATCTATAATTGTGAACACTAGTGTACAAGCATTTGAAGACTTATAAATCAATTAAGACACATCCACGATTTATCTCGTCCACCTATCTCAATTTGTTAGGTAAATTATAATTTAGCAATAAATATGAAGTTGAACTAAAAATATAATGTAAATACAGGTATAATCTTCCCCCTAAATACAGGTATAATCAATAATAATGAAAATCAGAATAAAAAATTGATATTGTCTGTAAACGTTACTGTAGATATCATTTGGAGTCATTTCCATTTTTGGTCCTACTATTATTGGGGCATTGTCAGTTTTAGTCCACTTCATTAATTTTTGCCACATTACGGTCAGTCTTATTTAGTCCTTGCCACTTTTAGTCCACCGTTAAAATTTTTGTAAAATGGTTGTCCAAAACAGGGATATTTTTTGTCTTTTCATGCTTTGGTCATCTCCTTGACCCTTTGCAGTGGTTTTCCTTATACATTTTCATCTAATGAAAAGGTCCCGCGGAAGCCATGTGAGCCACATTACAAAGCCATGGCTTTCGCCAGACTTCTTCATTGGATGAAAATGTGTAAGGAAGACCACTGCAAAGGATAAAGGAGATGATCATAGCATGAAAAGATCAAAATATCCCTATTTTGAACGGTTATTTGACAAAAATTTTAACGGTGGACTAAAAGTGGCAAGAACTAAATAAGACTGGTTGTAATGTGGCAAAAATTAATGAAGTGGAATAAAATTGACAATACCCCAATAACAATAGGACCAAAAATGAAAATGACTCTATCATTTGCTATGGTTAGCATTTGCCACGATATAAATGCTGTGTGTTCACCACTTTTGCTTTTCCTTTACTCTCTCTCTCTATATCTCTATCTTTCTCTCTCTCAGGTTTCCTCCATTGCAAACCAAGCTTTCTATCCAGCTTTGCTTTGAGGTCCCTTTGCACCCCACATTTCACACCACCTTACCAAACTGTGTAACCCACCCTACCATTTTTGGCATCTGTTTCTCTCTCTACAGTTGTCCGTGAGAAAGATTAGATTTTTTGTCTGGCCGTGTTTGAGGAATTGTATTGTTTTCATCAATTCTTTTTTGGACCACATTAGCCCATTTCCATTTTTCCCCCCTTTCTTCTGCTTCTGAACTACTCATCTGCAGAGAAAAAACTGTGGCTTTGGCTTTGGCTTTTGTGGGTTCTTTGAGTGTTGTGTTTGTGTTTGTGTTTCATCTCTGCATTGGCTTATCCATCTATGCTTGTTGGGTCTCTGGTGGGAAAAGAGGCTTTTTCTTTACTCCTTTGGCTTCTCTCAAAGAGGAAGATCAGAGGGGTTAGGTTTCTCCCTTTCTTTTTCTTTTCTGGAGGTAATTCCCCTTCTTTTCTCCTTTGAATCACTTTATATCAGATCCAATTATCTGTCTTTATGTTTCATTTGCTTTGCTGTTAAGTCATGCCTTTGTTTCTTTCTTCTTTCAATTGTATTCCCATTTCCAGGATAAAGATTTCTGGGTAATTGGAGCTCAGCCCTCTTTAATTTTGTCAATGCTAGTTAGAATTTGGAATATTTGATGTTTTTTCATTTACTTGAGTTTAAATTTTATGGATTCTTTAAATTTTTGGAGCAGTAGAAGGTTGTTGTACTGTGTATGAATGTTTATTCAAGAATGACTGTAATGTCTGTGACTCTGTGTACTTCCATCCCTAGTGGTGATATCAAAGTTTATTCCTTTTAGTTGCATTATTGGGGGAAAAAAATCACCTTTTATACTTCTGGGTACTGTGTGTTGTTGAGGATGTGTTGACTTTAGACATGGTAAATTTTAGCTTCTTTTTCACAAAATTGCTTCAGATGAATTCAGAACTTCATTTATTGGTTAGGTCAAGTACATATATATGTTTGCAATATACATAGTTTTATAATTGTGTCTTGTGATTTCAGTTTTTGCCATAAAGTTTGTGCCTTTATAGTTGTTACAGTGGAAACTGGAAAACTTTTCCTCCTAATAGTCTCTAGGTTTTGGATGTTGAATTAGATGTGCTAATTTGTGGCTTCTTTAAGCATTCCAAACCGCTATATAATCGATGAAATTGGGGAGATATGTTTGCAGCTTCCTTACATGTTTAATTCCGTTGTGTTTCCGGGATTCAGGATAGCGATGGAGTAAATCGGAGTTGGAAACGTAGAGGACATAGACAGATTTTGCCTTTGCATATCGTTTTTGCTGAAAATGTCATCAGGGGATTTAAATGCTGAATTATCGAAGAAGACGTCGTTTTTTGGTCTAAAACTATGGGTTATCATTGGTATTTGTGTTGGTGTGTTCATCGTTGGGATTCTATGTCTTTTGTCAGTATGGGTAACGTTTCAGAGAAAATCTAGACGAAAACTTGACAAGTACTCACATTTTCAAATACCTAACGTCTCGAAGGATATCAAGATTGATAGAGTTGCTGTAAATGATCAGCCTGAAAGTTTGTTTCTAACAATCCATGATAAATCGAGTGAGAAAAATTCTGAGAAACTGATAGCTCATTTAGATAGGAGTAAATCGAGTGACGGTGATAACATCAGTCAATGCAGCTCCATTTACCATCACGAAAGGGGATTTAGTTCACAATCGGGAGAGGAAGGTAGCTCGGGAACTGTTCGAAAGCAGTCTTCTTCTTATGGACTTCCCATGGCATCTCCTTTGATTGGCTTGCCCGAGTTTTCACATCTCGGGTGGGGCCACTGGTTCACGCTTAGAGATCTCGAACTTGCAACGAACCGTTTTTCTGCAGAGAATGTGATTGGAGAAGGAGGCTATGGAGTTGTTTATAAAGGTAGATTGATTAACGGGACAGAAGTAGCAGTAAAGAAGCTCCTGAATAATCTGTGAGTATTGACTTTATAATTTTTTTTCCCCGTTTTCTTTCATTTATCATTAAATGACCGATTTCCCTTTCAGCGGACAAGCAGAGAAAGAGTTCAGGGTTGAAGTGGAGGCCATTGGCCATGTTCGACACAAGAATCTCGTGCGTCTTCTTGGTTATTGCATAGAAGGTGTTCATAGGTGAGCATCTTCTTGGTTAAAACCGTTATTCCAAATTGCATATCCGTTTCCTGAAGTTATTCGCTATACTCTTGAAGGATGCTGGTGTATGAGTACGTTAACAACGGGAATTTGGAGCAGTGGCTTCACGGAGGTATGAGACAACACGGTACCCTTACTTGGGAAGCTCGTATGAAGATTCTTCTCGGTACTGCTAAGGCGTAAGTTCAATTTTCCATTGCATCTGATTGAATGTGTACCTTATGTCTCCCCTTTTCGGGCTCTAACTTTGTACTGATTGCGTACTTCTTAATTTGTTTTATTGCAATTACAAACGTATAATCGAGAATAAAATATATTTCTTGCAGGCTTTCATACCTACACGAGGCTATAGAACCTAAAGTTGTGCACAGAGACATAAAATCCAGCAATATTCTTATCGATAGTGACTTTAACTCCAAGGTTTCGGATTTTGGACTGGCAAAGCTCTTGGACTCGGGAGAAAGTCACATAACAACGAGAGTAATGGGAACATTTGGGTATGATTTTTTTGCTATGTGCTGTCTATTTACGTATTCGCTTTCATAGGCATTCACTGATTTTAATGGTTGAACAGAGTCAAAATTCTCGTTTTCTTGTATGTTTTTCAGCTATGTGGCTCCGGAATATGCTAATACTGGGTTGTTGAACGAAAAGAGTGACATTTACAGTTTTGGTGTCTTACTACTCGAAGCAATTACCGGAAGAGACCCGGTGGACTATGGTCGGCCCGCTAATGAGGTAGTCTAACCTTAACGCCTTCCCCCACCCAATCCCCCCCGAATCCCGATAACGTTTTGGTGTTTGTGTGTGTCAATGCTTGGTTTAGTAACTGATGTGTCCCCTTGACAGGTCAATCTTGTTGAGTGGCTCAAAATGATGGTTGGCTACCGCAGAGCCGAGGAAGTCGTGGACCCTAACCTCGAAGCTAAGCCCAGTACTCGATCTCTGAAACGTGCACTTCTGGTGGCACTTAGATGCGTGGATCCCGACTCCGAAAAGCGGCCTAAAATGAGTCAGGTCGTTCGGATGCTTGAAGCAGATGAATTCCCTTATCGCGAGGTGCATTTCCGTTTCTTTCCTCAAAATCTCGAGTTTTCAGTTGCCTAGTTCTTACAACACGCCCTTATCTCTTCCTTTTTACTGTATTTTGGTATCATTCGTAACTTACTGAAGTACTGATAAGTACTGAACACAATTCCAAACGAGAGTATCCACCGTCTTAACTATAGGGTAGAGACTTATCACAATAACACCAAAAACCAAAAAGTATTCACAGTATGTTTTACTGATGGATTATTATCACGGTCCAATGACTATATATGGCAAATGAGTTATATAGTCGTAGAAAGTTGTAAAAGCGGGGGGTTGCAGTGCCAGAGCTTAAGCTTTTATAATATATGCATTGGTTCAGGATCGTAGGAACAGAAAAAGTCGAACAGCGAGCATGGAAATTGACTCGATAAAGGACGGTTGCTGTTCAACCGATGTGGAAAGCAGAGCGGGACAGTCAGACAGCATCCATGGATAGGAACAGACAGACTCACAGACACATGACCCCGGTGAATAATTGTGCGCTCTTTTCAAACGTTTGTTTGAAGATAAGAGATTCCCGCGTGACAGATAACCCCACATGGATGATGATGATAGTGTTGCTTTAAATCTCGAGTCGTTGGCTGTTCTTTCAATGTAGATTTAGTACACCGTTAGGCAGCGAGCTGCCAGAATCGAAGGGGAGCGTTATGTAGTAGGGATCAAGATTGAGATCATTACTGTACAGTTTTTAAGTTATTGTGTTTTGAGAATCATGTGTTTTGTTGCCCTTCAATACATGACACCTTTGAGATCATTCTTTGTCTCTTTTAAGGTTTTTGTTGAGTTTCTGTTCTTGATTGAGATCATTAGTGTTTTATGGATCAACCATATCACTCTTAATCGTTTTTACGATCAAACGCTTACTACTATATAGCTTAGGGCAGATATGCAACTATATTACCTTTTATTTGAGTAACAGATACTTGTATAACAATCAGCACTATATATACTGATGACATGCTGCTAGAATTGACTCCCTCGACTTCAGGTTGGTCCAATGACATTCTTTTACCATTATGTGAAAAGTTATAGCTGATAGCATATATACAATTATATGTTTTTTAGTAGTTGCGTAACAATCAGTACTACATATACTGATGATATGATACTGGAATTGCGTAACAATCAGTACTACATATACTGATGATATGATACTGGAATCGGATCATTACTGCATATACTGATGACATGATACTGGAATTGACCCTTCCGTCAATCAGTACTACATATACTGATGACATGATACTGGAATTGACCCTCTAGACTTCGGCCCAACAAGGCAACAATGATTCATTGATTTCATTGCCTTTTCTCTTTACCAATGACAATGGACCAACCTGAATCCACAAGGGATGATGGTAAGCTCAGACAGTCCTAATAATTGAGGACAAGGGAGGAGAGAGACCATAAAGAAGATTCCTTGTGGGACCCAAATGATTGGGATGTGTCTAAACAATTTTTAAGGAAAAAAAGAAAAATTGTGTGTAAGTATCATTGAATCCAATCAACATTATTAGCTGCTGGTTGTGTTTGTTGTCCTAAATGAAAATTTAGCCTCATTTGAAAGGAAAATCGTACATGCCCACAAATGATAATGACTTCAGTTTTGCCCAGTTTGAAATTTTAGACTCATATGCCATTACACTACAAACTCTTTAGTGAGATTATTGTTTTATTTCAAATTCGTGAAACGAAATTTTTTCTGGTACATTAATTCTTGTCGTGATCAAGTTATATTGATGTATGTGTACTGGATAAATATTATATACAAAAATAAATTGTATTAAAATGATTTTGCGATGAATTTGACTAAAAAAATGTTAATATTCGTGTTATTGAGGCTATGTAACATAACATAATATAACCAAACGCAGCTTTAAACGACAAAGCCGTTGGAAGGCAACTTTGGCTTTGACTCCTCTTGTAATTGTCCGGTGCCTATCAGTCAATTTTTGAGAAGGTTGCAATAAATGAATCTCAGGACCACCTTTGATGAATTATTGGGTGGGAGAGTAGGGTAGGCCTTGGGCAGATGTCACATATGCAGCAAAGTACAAGATAACAATTTTTCAATTAATGTTAGCTGTATTTTTGTACCTTTTTAGTCAGTATTTCTCGAATGGAGTGATCGAGTGAGTAAAGCGTGAGTATAATTTTCATATAAAAAATTATAAATTCGATTCTTATCAATGACATTTTAGTCGAGTTTGAGCCTGTTGCATGTGATTTTCATAGTGTAGTTGCGCATATACTATTACATACGAGCAAAGTTTTCTTAGCCCACATCCTTAAATAGTGACTATGAGTTCAATTAAACACTATAAAATGAAAAAATATACGGAGTATATTTTTTAAAAAGAGTTATTTTTCTAAAAATATTTTGGGGTTTACAAATGGGCCTTATAAAAAAATTTTCTTCTTCTTTTTTGTTTTGTTTTGTTTTGTTTTTGTTTTGTGTTTTTTTGTTTTGTTTTGTTTTTTTTGTTTTGTTTTGTTTTGTTTTTTTTTTTTTAATTTGATTACATAATTTACAATTGAGGCCCATAAGGAGATCCATGTCTAAGATAGTGCTTGTCTTTTGGGCCTATTGGAATCTATATTTCTTACTATAACAAGTGACCCACTAGGCCCATATAGAGGCTTAGGGAATGTTTGGCACGATTTACAATTACTGAACCATATAAGCCTCTTCTAAACATGCTATGATACTAATTTCGCATATTGGCTGCTATAAGATCAAGTATGCATCATTTCAGCATTTACTACTAGTCTACTACTCTAAAAGACATAACGACACAAATCAAGCATTTACTACTCAACTGGGATTTGAACCTGTGACGTTCCATTTATGAGAGCCACAGTTATATTACTCGACCATAAGATGTTTGTATACTAGTGATTATGTTACAATGTAGTATATGTTCATACGTACTTACACTTACATAACAACTAATGTTATGCAGTTACGTTTCAATGACATGATGTTGGATTTGACCCTCCAAGCCTTCGTCGAACAACTATTGCAAAGTAAGTTATTAACCATATTTTGAATTGGTCAACTGGTTAATTTATGATGCATGCATGATGAATCTTTCTTTAATTTGTTTCATTGTATGTATGAAGGCATTTTGGTAACTAATTAAAATGATGAAGAAAAGTTGAATCATTACTCCCACAGTTCCACTTGAGAATCACATGTTGGCATGGAGGCACATGGTGATAACTGATAAATGTGAGAATACCCAACTTGCTATTTCATTCATTTAATGCAAACCCAACCTACACAAAATGCCAACTAAGGCACAAAAGGCATGCCTTCCCCTCAAGCTCTAATATCCCGACTCGATAGAATAATGGAGAGGTAAACTATAATGACTCATCGTCTTTTTATGTAGGAAGATTAATACCTGGTGCTCACAATGTAACGAACTTACCACATTGGGTCACATTGGGTACGGTGTTGCTTTCACTGTATTAAGATTGTCAGGACTCGATACACAATGTCAACTAATAACAAAATTAGATGTGCATTAGTTAGATTAATGAGTTTAAACTCTAAAACTTAAATCTTCTTCACATTTCTTTTCCGAGACACATGTGCATGAGATAAATCACAGGATATGCTTCAACTGATCGACATTCTAACAGACCTAATTGTACACCCGTATTTACAACAAGTTTTTTTTTTTTTTTAATGCTACTGACTCTATTACAGTGTA
>CM008339.1:7637460-7647814 GCA_002525835.2 Ipomoea batatas
GGAGAAGCTTCAGATTAAGGCTTTTCAAAAAAGTCTTTTTCAAAAAGCCTTTAGATAGTCCAAACAAGCACATAGGAGAGATGGTGTTTCATAGGTTGAGCTATGGAGTCTATACTTGATACCAGTTGAGAAATAAAAGCCTGAACCCAACAGTTAATAAATTTTGGTCTCAAACTTTCACAATATCTGCAGTAACAGAAACCAACATGTCACTAAAATGCAAGTTTAGATCATCCATAATAGTACTTCACATCATAATCCATTTGCATGGTCCTCATACTTGACTAAAACTGCGTTTACAAATCCTAAGCTCAGGGAAGGTTTTCAGATAAACATCAACCTTTATACTCAAGAGATAAACCCATGCAACATCCAAGACATCTTGATTAGTAACAAAGAAAGGCAGATACTAGTACCCATGAGGCCATGTCATAGAATAAGCTAAAACTAAAAGGGAAAGAAATGAAGGCAAGAAGGCAAATTTCAAGATATAAACATATATCTCCTAATGCATCTAACATTCAAGCATAAGGAACAGAATTAAATGCATGCAGATACCTTGGCATATCAACAGTTTTCGAATAATCTTGGTATGTATTTTGACCTCCACTGAGCATTGATTGTGAACGTCCTCTAAAGGAAGGATGTTCAGGACTGAAATTTTAAAAGAAAAAATCAAAATTCAAAACTATGTAACATCATGCACAAGAAAAAATTCATACATATTGAATGAACTAAAGGCTTTCAGAACATAATGTACAAGTGAATCGTTATTGTTGAATATTAGGAAACCATTGTTGAATATTAGGAAACTCCTAGTAGGACTAGGAGTGGGCTTAGTTTTCTATTCCTATTAGGCTTGATTTAGTCCCCATGTTCCTATAAATATAGGATCCTTATATAGATATTAGTATAGACTATAGAGTACACATAGAGAGAATCTATTGTAATTGTTCATTACAATATATTCTTTCTATTCACTTTTTTCTTTGGTTTCTCACATATTTTGTTTCCACCTAACTGGTGGGTGGTTGTTATTCTCCACCCGGCCTTTCAATCCCTCAATCTCAACATGGTATCAGAGCCAAACATTAAAATTTTATTTTCCAGCCGCATGAACAATTACACATTAGTTATTGTTCACCCAAAACCTTAATTTTCAAATTACACATATCTTTTGGTGAGTTCTTTTATCTCCACCCGCCAGGCCTTTCAATCACTCAACTTCAACAGTAGCATCATTGGCATATTTCAAACAACTTGATATTAAGTAAACCACGTTTTAAAGGAATATAATAATTGGCTCTTTTTGGCCACTTATTCAACCTCATTGAATTTCTTAACTAAATATATTTTCCATAAGATGCAAGCCTTGAACATCTTCAGCAAGACTTGCTTTGCCATAGGAATGACTCTCACTATCCACCTCCCACCCACTCAGCCCACAAATGATATTTTGTATTATCATTTATTCCAGCCACTCAAGGATTGGAATCCTTGTTTGGTCATAAATGTGTTAATACAAGAGCGACAGGAAGAGAACCCTTGAACCACAGCTGAAGTCTGAACAAGCATATTCATACCACAGAACATAGGAATGGATGGTTTTGAAATAGAAAAGCTCATATGAAGATGTTGTCAAAAACTATGGCATATCAAATATGAAATGTTGGGCATGAAAAAGAACCTTGAACTCGCAGTCCTTTGTTCAGTGATAATCTTTCTCCGACTTCTCCTCCAAAATGTTGTAGGAATATTGGGTTCGCTATGCGATAAACTGGTAAAGAGAAATATATCACATAAGAACCATTTCTGCAAAGCACTATAGAGAATATGGAGAATATAAACCTTCAAGATATCCTCATATGAAATGGGTTTTAAATACCATTCAAGTTTAAATGAAAGAAAATTAAGCATGAGCAACATAATACCTCATTTTTCTGTCAATCAAAGTAGAAGACCGCAAAATCATATTCCTCAGTGAAGGTCCTGCAGCATTTGAAGTTGCTTCTAGTTGCTGTTTATATTGGAGGGCATCATCCTTATAAACACTGTAGTAAAAATGAGAACAAAATGATTAATGCCATAAAACAAGGCAAAGCTATTGGCTTATTTCCAAGCAAAAATGGTACCTCAATCAACACAAACCCAACCATTTTAAAAAATGATGGATAGAGGCTCAAATATAACCGCTGAAAATATTATTTAAAAAAAAAAAAAGGTACCATCTTTTTCTAACCTCTCAAGATCCGCCTTCTCTGAAACCCCATAAAGAGGACTGTTGGGCTCCAGCGGTGAATCACAGGAATCATTTTCTGCAGAATCACTCTCCCCAGCAGCTGATAAATGGGTCATAAAAATAGCCTTGGCTGATTGAGGGATTAGTTGTCCAGGACAACGCAGAAGATCAACAAGTAGTTCAACCGAGTTCAACACAACAAGTACTGACATATGTTTATAGGAGTCTATGCACTCAGAATCTCCTTCTGTTGACAAACCCTGGTTGGGAATAAATTGCAAATAGAACAAAATAGTATGAAGAAGAAGTATAAAACTCAAAAAATAAAAGAGAGAAAGAGAGAGTAGCAAGCAAGTGTAATGGTATAAATGAGTAATTTGAAGAAATAGAATAAATTACCACTACTAGCCTACTCTCAAGACCTACAGCATCTGCAAGAAATTTGAATAATATTGCTCGCGGACGGCATGAGCCATGCTTTATTTGTCCCAGCATCTGGATACCATGGCTGTCAGAAACATGAGAGGTTTCCTCAACTGGAGCTTTAGCAGGGCTGAGTTCTGAATTAGGTCGTTTGTAAAAGTCAGACACCTAAATAAAAAGTCACAAGAGAATAAGAAAGATTGTGAAAATTCAAACAAGCAGCTAAAAACGGATTAAATTTTAGTGACGTCTAATTAAGGTGACCAACTTGCTAATCCTACAGACTACAGTAAGATTCATATAAGTGGTTAACAAACTTTGTTGAATCCTTCTTGAGGGAAACTTTACAAGAGATCAAGGTTTTAAATCATTCTATGGTGAAATTTTACAAGTAATAGCATTGAAGATTCAACCCATGCACTTCCCTGGCAGGAAATAAAAATCAAATATCAAAAAATGTTTTCAGACTGCACTAAGCTTCAAACTATAAGTGAAGCACCTTCTTATCATATGAGAGAACTATCTTAGGGTCAAGAAGGAGAAGCACAAGGGCAGAGAGTGTGTAGCTGGACATATTCCTATCCCTAGTGAATCATCCACCATCAAAGGTGTTTGGTCTGACATGTGGCGGGGATGGAATTAAAGGATAGTTGCTACTTCTCTATTCAATGTTGGAGGGTTGAATATGACACAGGATATTTGAAGCTTTGAACTTCTATTTTTCATCTTTTACTCTTTCATAATAAAACAAGCAAGCTCTCCCCATAACCTGCCACTTTTTACCCGTGTCCAAGACAAGTTAATTTTTCATAAGAGAGCCAAATAAAACTGCAAGAGAGAGAGAGAATGGAAATTTTAACAAAAGTAATTGTGCAAGATATATATCCTAAAAACAATAAAGTATTATAAATACCAAACCCACCAATCGAGCAATCTTTTTTATCTTTGCTGCAGGATTTGAGTTCAATCCTTTGACCAGTGCAACAGTTAGCTGCTTTATCATAGAAAGCTTCTTATCTTTCTTTCCATCTACAAGTATAACATCTGCTCTTATACCCTCAAGCTCCAATGAACGAAGCTCATCAAAAGTAGGAATATCGTCGAAAAGTTCCTTGAGCCTTCTCTCCTGTACAAATTTGAAATAATAAGCACAGAAAAGGGAAACAAAACAAATCACCAGCAGAATTTGGAGCTCGGCATCATTATATTATCAAGCTAACCATTTTCAATCAAAAGTAATTGATTTTCATATCAACATGCTGTGATTATCATGCTACATCATATTGGACAAACAAGTAAAAATTAACAGTGTCTATGCAGAATAAGAAGGTCAACATATCTAGCAACAATCAGAATAAATATGAATCACTCTCCATATGCAGCTATATAATTCGGGAAAAGTTGACAATAATGTGAAAACCACATAATAGTAAAAAATTTACAAATCCCATGTATAGATAGTGAGGACCTCTAACTTTTTTTCATGTGTAAGCAGTTATTTCATGCAAAAAGATAAGAGGTTGTCCTCTATAATTACTAACTAATTGTTATGCTTAATGAATATTAATGATCTCCTTCATTCCTTCTTGTAGGTTAAATTTTATTAAGCACAAAAAATGATGCAACCCCAACACCTAATACCATTTATAAAAAACAACTTTTGCACACATATAAAATTTATAGTTTCTTGAGAAGGAACAAGAACTTGTTCTCTGTACTTACTAGATATTATGTTGTCCTTAATAAATATGCAGTGATCTCTTCTGTTCCCTCTTCTAACCTCATGTTTATTTAATCACCAAAATTAAGCAATTATAGCATCCAACATCATTTACAAAAATTAAAACATTTCAAAATTGCAACCCCATTTCTTGTCAGACAAAACCATAAAAGATAATCCATGAAATGAATATTCCAATGCTAAGTTATTTCCCTCACATATTTTGTAAGGCATGTAAGAATATCTATGAAATTGAAAGCACGGAAAACTTATTGATAAATCAAGCCAAAGATTTTAGGTGTTAAGCATTTCACAGAAAAAGTTTAGCAGCTGGGAGTGCATGCTACAAAGAGTAAAACAAGCATAGAAGCTGTGCTTGAGACCTTCAGTACTTACAGGAATAACTGAGTAGAACCCATTTGGAATTGGTTCAGAGAGCATTCCAGTTTTCCAGAGGATCTGGGATGCTGTCTGACACAAAACACTATCATATACTTCACTATCAGTCAATACTTCGTTCCTCTGAGTTTCATCTTTAGCATCCAAGGAAACAGATCCAAATGTGTCAACACTATTGGAAGGCCACCAACAAGTAGGAGGTCTTTGATCTTGTGCTGGCCCTGCTTCTTCTCGCATATCATCCATTTCCATAGGTAATGGAATTGCAATACCATCTCATTGCCACTTTTACCCCATGAAAAGTTTGCAAATCCAAAAATCAATTTAAGCAAAAATAATAAATTAATAATAATGAAAGAGCCATGATTTGGAGACTGCACTACTTCCAAGGCCATAGAACCTGTAAAATCACAAGATTCTTTTTTTTTTTTTTTAAATGGAGCGGTAAGTGCCCTATGAGAGTGGTCCACCATTGTAACCTCATCGCTCTCCAAGCATTCATTTGAGAATCCTGCAGTTGGAGTGGTCCACCGCCCCAACTACTAACATTTTCAACTGAAGGAGTGAGGGTTTGGTGGTAGTAGACCACTCCAACCACTATAACTCTAATCTCACTGCCACTGCTCTAATCTCACCGCTCTCTCAACACACCCTTATAGGTTGTAGAGGACACCTATGGGAGGGGATTATCCATAAAACTAAAGAACTTTCACTGGCTTAAACAGCATAGCACATCCAACACAGAACTAACAATTTGACGTGCACACAATAATAGCCTGAGCATGTAATTTGAAGATAGCTATCCATTATATTTGCATCTTTTACTAAGTTTTAAAATGTTTTCAGTTTTTGTTTGCAAGAGCTGAGACTTTAAGAAAAAGCTTAGCTATTAAAGAATATGTTCATATCGATAATATCTTTGACTTGAGAATTGGTGATAATTTAAAGTGCTTTGGAGAAATAATTTCCATGTATGAGATACAAACAAACTATTTAAGGCCTCAACTAATAGTGCAAACTACAGTCCCATTAAATTCAAATCAATCCCCTTCAAAACCTTCCAGCCCTTGCTCACATCTATAAGCATCAGCATCGTGCAGAGGACCTTCAAAAGTACAAGTCGTACATCATTCGTCCTTACATGGTATAGCAGTTACCTTCAGTTACAAACACATTACCTTGGAAATTGGAATGAACTAAACGAAACAATATTAACATACCTAATCACATAAATATCCATCCAATAGCACTAGTGAATATAAATTCCAGATTTCAAACCACCATGACCAACCTTTTATATCTTCTAACAACTCCTACTACTCGCTAATAAAAAAATCCAGCACTAACTTTAAGTATCCTCTAGTCTCAAAGAGGGTGCAGAATCATTTCGCGAGCTGAATTCAGTCAAATTCAACTCCAATCCAGCTCCACATATTACCAAATCCAATCTCTCACTTCTCTCTAGCAAAGGCAACGCGATTCAATCCAAACTCGCATTTGAATTCCAGAAACAGAAATTCAAACGCCGGCAATGCTTTAAACTATTAACATAAGAACTGAATACGCAGATATAACAGTTCGGCTTCATAAACACATATGTAAACAGTAAATATATGGAATCAGATGAGTGTGATCAAAGGCGTTAGTACCGGCGGCAGATCTCCGAACATGAATCCGAAGGCAGTTAGCTGATAGCATTGGAACCTTACGAATTGGGAAGAGTGAGCTTCATGTCTGATCGAGAAATGCAGCCGAGGCAGCTTCACGCGATTTGAAATGGAGTCAATACATTGGGGGAGAGAGATGTAAACGAGGAAAGAGGAGAGACGTCATAGGCGGGGCTTTGATTCGATTATACCTTTATATTGCGCACTCGGTCCATCATCATATCATAATTTTAGGAAATATGAAGTATTGTATTATACTATTATGGAGTATTTTTTTGTCTTTTTTAAAAGACTTTCCAACATTACTATTGGCTAATTAAGGATCCGATGACTAATGAAGTCAACACATAAAGACTAGTATGAAGTTGGCTTTAGTTGAAAAAAGGATTAGAGTGTAGTCGAGTTGCAGATGGGACTCATAGGAACATGTGAATATTGTGGGGCCGTTTAGTACCGTAAAATTCTCTTAGTCTTTTAGAGAATTGAAAATTTTTGAGAATACAAACAAGAAAATTTTGAATGTGTACAGATTCCCCAGCAATATCTACAGAAATACAGTTTTCTCAACCTAAGAGTCAACACAAGGTCTTTGACCATCGAGACACCGGGTGCTACTAGACCACAAGGTCTTTGGCCAGTGGAGTTAATAAGCATAAATAATTTATGGACTACACGTTATGTATTTATGTGAAGATGATGCAAGGAATAGGATAAGTAAAAGTGGTTTATATATGAACATTGGGCCTTTTGCCCAAAACAAAAATATGAACATTGGGCCTTAGAATATTGGGCTTTTATTGTGGAGTGGGGAAGTCCAATACGTACTTAATTAGTACAGGCCCATTTATAATGCTTACCAGTTCGTGGGCCACATAGAAACCGACAATATATTTCTTGGAACATCAAAAGAGGAAAAAATAAAAAAGAAAAAAAAAAAACATATAAGCGAGATTTATTTTGTGCGCATTATAAGAGTAGGTGAGGTTTCTTTTTGTCGCCTAAAAAAATAATAATTACAAGTAATAGGGGCACAGAGTACTTTGTGTTTATAGTAGATGGACCCTAAAGTATGTTGGCCAATATAATAATTCGATGATAAACATAACTAAGATTTGATGGATCCAATTCCAATTATTTCAACCAAACTAGATATTATAATCATTAAGAGCATCATACTTATAACTTATTAATGGTTTCCCCCATAGTCAATAACACATTATACCAGTCCGAAATGATGGTCAAGTGCGTGAAGCATAATTTTTGTACCTAATAATTATAAGTTTGATTTTTGTTAACATCATCTCAATTGAACTCATTGTATAGACTATTCAGAGTTTCTTACTACTACTTTTTCAGTTGAACTCGTCATACAGAACATTTGAAGTTTAACGAGTACACACTCTCAAGTAATAATTGTGGATTTTTCTCATAACAAAAAAAAAAAGGGACACATAAACACATTATGACATTATATTCTCTTGCATGTTCGGAAATCACAATTCCAAAGCTCATAATGGGAATAAAATTAAAGCAGACGAAACAATAATGATATAAAAAGTGGGAGTGGTCAAAAAGGCAAAGACAGTATGATCAAGTTTGAACTTAATTAAGGTGAGAGAAAATTACTGAAATAGTTTGTTACCTAAGGTAATTTTATTGCTTTGATTTTTATAACTTTAATTTATTTAGTAATGTTATTAATTATCAAATGTGTACTTCTTTTAATCATTTGAATAACTAAAATAGGTAGTATTCAAAAAAAAAAACCTAAAATAAGTAATAAAAAAAATAGACGAAATAATTAAGGGTGTCCGTAAATTTTAATTTTAATTTTTTTTTACTTGCAGTGGGGTGGCCTAGCTGGCTAGTACACATTGATACTCGTCAAAATAATATCATGAATTGATTAAAATTAATACAAAGTTAATAATTAAGGCTATGATCAAACAAATGAAGCAATTTCAATAATTTATTGTGAGGGTGAGACAAACAAATGAAGCAATCTTAGTCATGCTATGATATGATGCTAAGTAATGGACAAAAAAGATGATTTTACCTAAGAAAAGAGGCATCCATAATAATTAAACAGATGATGTATGATGACCAAATAAGCAATTATTGAGTAGGTGGGAGGTTTACACCACCAGAAAGTTTTTTTCTTTCCCCATATTTCAAACTTGGATCATCAAATGATCCTTGTGCTGTGACTGTGACACTTATTTATGAGGTCCCCTCTATACATCAATATCTTCACATGGTCTAAAGTCTAAACCTACAAATATCTGCATACATTAGAAAATATAGAATTTAACTATATATAAATAATTAGAATCTAAATACTCATTAATAGTTTATACTTTTAATTAATACATTATGATAAATTTATAATGTTAGTATATTTACACTCAATTACCCGTCTATGATTTCTTTCAATGAGTTATATCTAGTACAATTGATATATGTCAAACTGCAATAATTTACGATATCCCAAATGCATAAGGATAATTTACACTACAATACAACATGGTTGTCGCTTATGTGTGTGAGTGTGTGTGCGTTTTTTTAATTTACGAGAAAATCCACAATCAATACCTGACAGTCTAAGGTGAAGTCTGCGTTGCGACCATAGCCTGTAAAGGATCATAAGCGGGTAAACCAGCAGACCGATAGACAGCTCCCACGAGAAGTTAAACTTATAGCATTGCAGTTACCAAGCCAACTGTCCAAAAAACAAAGAAAAAAAGTGTCAAAGGTATCAACCAAGAAATGGATTGATGCTTTTAAGGTTGTCACTGTACACAAAGCTTGCAAAATCAAAAGATCCATTCAATTACTGTGAGCCCTTTTTACAGTACCAGAAAGGAACAGGGCACGGATGCTTTCGTGAAGAAAGTGATTTTTAAGTCTTAAAAAAATGTGGGTCTTTATGCTGACACAAGCGTAGCTACTGGTTTATTCCTTGTCCAACTTGTCTGCTCTCTCTCTCTCTCTGTCTCTCTCTCAGCTCATCTTCCGTCCTCCATTCAAAGTCGTCTCCCGGCTGCTCTGCAGTGTTTTACAGCTGGTGGATGGATATATGAAAGACGTGGACGTATCCTTTGATCATTCATCCAAGAACACACCAGTTCTGAGCCCTGCAGATTTGCCATTGATCAAAGGTCAGTTCTTTCTGCTCTTTCCTGGTGATCATCAGCTGTAGTGTTTTGTTTCTTGGTGTTCTGTGATTTGGGTTTCTGTCTGGCAATTTCGAAGAGTCCATGGGGGACAATCAGTAGGAAATGTCGTTTTCCTATGCCAGCCAGCACCAACTGCCGACAAAAATGGTAAAGGCAGTGAAGGTTCCCAAGCTTGTCTTCATACTCTTTGTTGGAATGTCTGTTTGAAGGTCCAAACTACCGACAGTGGGTTGCTGCAACTGCCCATTTTTACCCAGAGTTTAATAGGCTGAGAGAGAGAGGTGTTCTTGTTTGCAGAATTGCAGTTCACCATTGTATAGTAGAGAGAGAGATGGCAGTTTTCTTTGGTGTCTGATTGTGCATGAATTCTCAGTTGTTTGCTGCTTTTTCATGTTCTTTGTTGGTTTTTGATGATGTTCTGTACAGGAATAGAATAGCATCATGTCTCTGAGGAATCTGATGGAGGACAAACGGCTAAACCTTAACCAACCTCTTCTGTCTGTAAGACGAAACTCATCGATAGTAGGTAAAGATGAGATGATACGATCTCACAATGACTCGTTTGGGAGGAAACGGAGTGTTCCTCGACCTCCTTGTTATAAATCGGAGCTGAAATCTGGGCCGGTGAGCAACCCGGGAGTTGTGCCGTTCTTCTGGGAGCAGATTCCAGGGAAACCAAAGGATGAAGTAAAACCAGAGGCTGATCATATCAGAGAAAGGCCTGTGCCAA
>CM008339.1:7754614-7765213 GCA_002525835.2 Ipomoea batatas
CTCCAAAGTAATTATTAAACGAAAGGTTGCGTTTATTTCAATTCTCCACTCTGTTTTGTTAAAGGAATGTACAACTAAATTTATTTTCTGATTTTGTTTCTCCATAACGAAGAATTTCTATAATTAGTAAACACACTGAAAATGTCTGAGATACTCTAATGTAATTTGTTGACGGGATTATGTGTAGCATTGCTCGAATGAACAACTAGAAGTATGTGTAGTACATGCACCCAAAGTATGTGTACTATACAGTGTCATCCCACACCATGAACTATTTCTGAATATTCTTGCCGCACCATGGTCTTTAATAACTGATATTTTGAGCCATAAACTAATTCTTTTTTTCCGCCTAGCCTTTTTTTGTAGGTTTCCGGTATAAAGTGTGACATGTCACCGGTTTCATGATGATTTGGACTTAATGACATGGCTTTAATTCAATGATGTGGCTTTAATTAAATAAGATAAATATAGCGATGAATCTGTGCGACCTCAAGCTCTGTTTTCGCTTTCACGAACTCCGCCATTGAATCTTTCTTAAAGTCAGTAGTTGAAGGTGCGACAACACAGATGTGGGGCAAAGAATTGACTCCAAATTGCAAGAAAGTCTGAGGGATTCCTGGAATTCAACGTTGTAGAAGAAGAGCTTGCTGTTGATTGTTGAATCGAGGTTGTTTGTGAGGAACGACGAAACCCGGTCTCTTTATCTTCCTAAAATGTAAGCATCCCAGATTGGAAAAAACACATTTTGAAGGACACCCAGATCTCCTTCCTCCAAATTGTACACTGTTCAAGCTTTGATAGAATCCAAATGGCCCAGAATCATCAATTGAACCTCAAAAACCAAGCACTGACATCAAACTCCATATGGCTTTGCTGATCTTAGAAGTGGGGTAGGGGTACATTGGTGTGTCCGTGCCTTCTTGTGAAGGGAAAGAATCGAGAAATGGATGGATAGGATTATAGGAATGAAGATCAAGAGTTAGAACTTAGAAGGAAGAATCCGCCGCTGAGGAACACTGCCGTAATTTTCCCTTATGGATGGATTGCGTGAGCGATGCGGAAGAAGCAAATAGAATGGGAACAAAAAAGAAAATACAAACAAAAAAAATTAAAAAATCCATGTCAGCATGAGATTACCGGTAACTTGTAGAAAACCTACAAAAAAGGCTAGGCATAAAAAAAAAATATTAGTTTATGGCTCAAAATATCAGTTATTGAAGACTATGGTGCGACATGAATATTCAGAAATGGTTCAGGGTGCGGGATGACACTTTAGCCTATGTAGTATTACTTGAATGAACAGCTAGAAGTATGTATATTATTACTCAAACAAACTATGGTGGGAATTCTTAGATCCCAAAACTGGAATTGTCCTTGCATTCATCCAATGCCTGAGGATACTCTAATGTAATTTGTTGACGGGATTATGTATAGCTTACACGAATGAACAGTTAGAAGTATGTGTAGTATTACTCAAATAAACAGGTAAAAGGTATCTGTAGCATTACTCAAACTTACTAAGGTGGGAATTCCTAGATCCCAAAACTGGAATTGTCCTTGCATTCATCCAACGGCTGAGGACATTCCTATATTAACATGTTCTTTATTTTGTTTCATTATTTTTGTTGGTTTGTGTAATCATGTATCAAAATTAACATGTCATTTTCGTTTTATGCCTCCCTGTGTTGGGCACTTGGGCCCTCTACTGATTGATTCTGGATTTTTCAATCAAGTCCTCAAATTTCCAGTATATTTACATTCCCGAATGGAGTAAATTGTAAAACAATCCGAATCAAGCATGGCATGCTTGATGATGAATTGCTTATTAATCCAATTCATCATCAAAATGCATACAAAATTTTTACATATTAGAGTTCCATGATCTTTTTAAGACGGTTTACCTCTCTTGCAGAATAATTTAGAAGTATGATTGAAGAATTGTTACTTGTAGGAATTGAACTCAAATTATTTGAGAATTCTTCCCCACAAAGGAATTCCTTTGCCACTTGAGCTATCATTTGGGTTTAAGTTATTTACCAATTTATTTTATATACAAATTATTTATTTAAGAACTACATTATTAAACAAAAATAATGATGGGAAAAGTGAAAAACATTAAAGAAAATAAATTTTCACATAGCAAGTAAAATAAGACAGATGAAATATATAATTTTTTACACATTTTTTTTGTGTGTTTAAAGACTCATCTCGACACCTTCCCCTCATTATTGTGAACAATTATATTGGAATATTGGATGGTTAGTATTACCAATATAATTGTTAGTTTTGTTTAAATGAATCTTGTATCAAAGTAGCTAATTTTGTTTGAATTTGTAAAGAGGTATGAAAAATACTAAGAATATATATGTTGGATCTGGAAAGAAACAGAAGAACAAACATGGGCGAACAAGAAAAAGTGCAACAAACATTCATTCTTGAAAGTGAAAAAAGAGTTGAAGGGGTCAAAACGAGAGAAAGCGTAAATCCATTCTCCCGCGCTCAAAACGAGACAAACACAAACCTGAAGGGGGGAGAGAGTACGTGAGAGACAACCCAAACCCTGCAGTACTCTCACTGAACCTTTTTGTCAACTATAGCTCAGACACCCCACCCCCTCTTTCCCTTTCTCTCTCTCTCTCTCTCTCTCTCTCTATCTCCACTAAAATGGCTCTTGCATTTCCCCTCCCACCACTACCAGCTTCTTGGGCCTGAACCCACCCCAAAGCTCTCACCTTTCAGACCTCTTAGGGATCAGCAATGGAAGAAGCACAGAGTGATGATTACAGGAACAGAGAGAGAGTGGTTCTAGTCACAATCTTAGTCTTTGCTTCCCTTGCCATTGCCTCTTTGCTTCTGGCCTTCAGCTACTACTGTTATCTCCGGAGCAAAGTCTCAGCCCAGCGCCTCAACAACCGGAAAAGTAAGCCTTCTTTTACTCTCTGCAATACTTCAACTATCTGACCATGGGTTCTATTTTTGCTATATATTTTACCCTTTTTTTAATGTTTGCTGAGATGTAGGGAAAATATGAAAGTTTGGATCTTGATGGTTTAATGGGTGGTTTTTTTGTCTTGTTTGGGAGTTTGGGGTTTCTTGTGTGGGAGCTAGAATTTATAAAGTTTGGATTTTTATGAAGATCTAGGGTCATTGTCACTGAGCAATAACTATAATAAAAAAGGCTGGTGAGTGGTGACTGGTGTGTGTATTTATTTGGAATTGCCTGCAATTCTTGGATACAAAAGGGAAGTAATTGTTGATTTGTTGAAAAGGAATAAAACCCTGACCCAAGCTTCTAATGAGATGATAAAATAAAGTAGGGTAATAGTCAAGGTAAAATCTCTTTAGAAGGCTGAAACTTTACTGTGTGCTTTTCCTTTTGCTAAATTATCAGGATTTGTGTAGTCTGTTTATTTAGGTTCTAGAGTTATGCCATATGATGCATCTGTTAATTGAAGTTTATTTGGCTTGGGAGGAAAAAAGATTATTTGTTTCTTAAGTTGTTATCATTTCCCCCTTTCTCTTGTTCTTCATGTTTAGTTAAGGAGGGTGATTGTGAGGATAAAGGAAGCGGGATTTCGAGTCTTAAAGTTACTGCTGAAAAGGGGCCTCAGATTTTCACCTTCAAGCAGCTGCATTCAGCAACTGGCGGTTTTGGGAAGTCTAATGTGATTGGACATGGCGCTTTTGGGTCGGTGTACAGGGGAGTGCTCCAAGATGGGAAGAAGGTTGCGGTTAAGCTGATGGATCAGGCTGGAAAGCAGGGGGAGGAGGAATTTGAAATGGAGGTAAGATATCGATGAAATTGTTTTTAGTGTTAGCTGTAGTGAAGCTAGTATCGGTTTACTTTTGTGCTCCTTTTTATTTTTGTAAAGACCCTTTACGGTGATTACTTGCTGCAATTGATTATCAGGTGGAGTTGCTGAGCCGGTTGCGTTCACCATATTTGCTGTCACTGATTGGCTACTGCTCAGAAAGCCACCATAAGTTGCTTGTTTACGAGTTCATGGCGAACGGTGGCTTACAGGAACAATTGTATCCAATCAGTGGTAATACTAAAACTTCTTTGTGACTCACTTAAGGACATTATCATAATGAAACCCCTCATGTAATGATGGTCGTTCCACGGGCTTGCATGTTTTCAAACTCCCCCCGAGTGTGTTTGCCCTTTGTTGCACGCTCTCGTTGTTGGCACTGTTTTGCCTCGATTTCTGTAACTATTTTTGCTGTTTCTCTTTCCCCATGTATGGAAAAAAAAAAAAAAAAAGCAATTTAGTTCGACTCCCAGTGGCAGTGACCTATTGGCCTTCTTGGTTTGAGCTGATCAGCTATAGGTAACCTAGGCTAGTTTATCTTGCTGGCTAGGGTCACAAGGCGAGGTTTACCTAGTGCACACCCTCGGGTAGTAGCTGTGAGTTTCCCTCCATCAAAAAAAAAAATAAAAAAGCAATTTGCTGAATAGCAACATCAAATCCCTTGATTTAGAACACAACTATTATTAGCTATACGACTCTACATCATCTAAAACATGTTTTAGTGTTAGAAACAAAGCATATCTGCTTTAGATTTTTGAATAACCTATAGCTTTTTGTGTTTTTTTGAAACTTTTATTTTTGTTCTATAGGTTCCACCAGTGTATGTCTGAAGTTGGACTGGGAGACCCGGTTGAAGATAGCTTTGGAGGCAGCAAAAGGATTGGAATATCTCCATGAGCATGTCAATCCGCCCGTTATACATAGAGATTTTAAAAGCAGCAACATTCTTTTGGACAAAAATTTCCATGCCAAAGTTTCCGACTTTGGATTGGCCAAACTTGGATCTGATAAAGCGGGTGGACATGTTTCCACTCGAGTGTTGGGCACCCAAGGATACGTTGCACCCGAGTAAGTCTTTTGTTTGCCTTTGCTTTTTATGTAAAAGTATCTTCATTTGCTTTAGTTCTTTTGACAATATATACTTTTCTGTGCATCATTATATTGTCTCTTAACTCTTTGACTAAAACGACATTGTATTTGTAAGTTTCTGATATGCTCATATGCATGTGTATATTATTTCTGTCTATGTAGATATGCATTAACCGGGCACCTGACCACGAAATCAGATGTGTATAGCTACGGAGTTGTCCTACTCGAGTTATTGACTGGTAGGGTTCCGGTTGATATGAAGCGGCCTCCAGGGGAAGGTGTTCTTGTATCCTGGGTAGGTCACTCGTTTCATTTTTACTATGACATTTCATATTTTCGTGAGAAACCCGAGATTAAATTCTCCATCTTTTCCACCTCAACGACGGTCCTATTTGTGCATCAGGCTTTGCCCCGCCTAACTGACAGAGAAAAGGTTGTCGAGATTATGGATCCCGCACTGGAGGGGCAGTACTCGATGAAAGAGGTGATTCAGGTTGCTGCTATTGCTGCAATGTGCGTACAGCCGGAAGCCGACTATAGGCCGCTCATGGCCGACGTGGTGCAGTCGTTGGTCCCGCTGGTGAAACAGAACCGACCGGGTTCTAAGGCTGGCAGCTGCTCTAGCTTCCACGCTACGCAGTCTCCCAAGATGTAACGCCGTACTGGTGCAAGTGGACGAGGTATGTCCCGCCATTGCCGGGAAAAAGAAAATTAGGGTTTTGTAGCAAAAGGTTTTTGAATGGCAGAGCCCTATAATCTTGATGCTGAGAACCTTGTTTTAGAACTGAAAAGTGGTGTATTGTAGGAATGGTGTTTTGTTTTGTTGTAATTTTAGTTAACTGGACTACCACTTTGATTTAAGGGAAAGTTTGTAACCACTACCGAAACTAAGACTTGAGCCAACACAAGTGTGCTACTTTTTTGGCACATTTGCAAGTTGGTTGTAAGTATGATTTCATCAGCTATATTAAATTTCAACTAATTTAGATTGAAGTATGTCTATTGTTTTTGTTTTATTTATAAAATTTCAACTCGAACTTTTATTTTTAAAGATTCAAATTCTTTTAAATTTAAATCACATTAGTTAGTTTGGGTCGATGACAACATAAAATGGCAGATGCTCTTACTTAAGTCATGTCACAACCCTTAACAACCTTTGGGCTAGTGCCTAGTCAGGTGGATTCGGACCGTTAAATAGATAGATAAAAACCCGAAACACGGGTTTACCAAAAAAAAAAAAAAACATTTAAACAATTATTTCTTTATATTATTAGAGAAAGGGGTAAAAGTGACATTTCACAGTTAGCAGCAAAACCCTACTGACCTTCGTCCTTTACATATCAGGGTTCTTCTTCGGCTTCTCACTGCTGCCTCCCAGTCTCCCAAATCTGCAAATCTGCAAATCTGCAACCTCACCGGGAAGCCATGGTCTCATCTCTCTCTCGAATTCACGTTGAAATGTGTATATCTCAGTTCATTCGTTCTCATGTAACTTTGTGTTGTGTATGAATGCAGGCCTCAGAGAAGAAATTGAACAACCCAATGAGGGATATCAAGGTCCAGAAGCTGGTCCTCAACATCTCCGTCGGCGAGAGCGGCGATCGTCTCACCAGAGCCTCTAAGGTACGATACGACTCCGCTGTTCTTCATTGCATTGCCATTTATTGTCGCTAATTTTTGGACTGTGTTTGTAGGTTTTGGAGCAACTGAGTGGACAGACCCCCGTTTTCTCCAAAGGTATGTGTGTTTTTAGGTTTTAGTTACCGTTGTCTCTGATCTTATAAGATTGAGATGCTTTAATCTTACTGGAACATGAAAGGATTGAGGTTTTATGATTGAACTTTGTTTTATTGGGAACAATTGTTTTTGCAATTTCTCTGAGAGTATGGGATTTGTTTGTTATCAATGATTTAGTTTCTATTCATGGATTAGTAGCATATATTGTTGCCTGGATTTGTGATACTTGGGTTATTTCTAATGAATTAACAGTGGGTGTTCCTCTTTATTGAAAGAAGAAGAAAAGAAGCTAGATTATTCTTAATTGTATGGCATTGAGAGGGAAAGCCTAATCTTTGTTATACTGAACTAATTATGAAATTGGTATGATTATATGGGTTTATTTTTGGTTTACTGTGTTATGTTATCTTTCATCAAGTACTTACAAATTATTCTTTTGGGGTGGTAGTTTAAATTGTTGGATATTTGGTGTTTAGAGTGATGTAGGGTATTTTTTTTTAAATCGCTTATAGGTTAGTGTGCTACAGTTACTTGACTATTTAACTGAGAAGAGATGCATGTCTTTTAATCGCCATTTTGTACTTGTGAATGATGTTTCTGATGTGGTCGTTCTTCATTGACAGCAAGGTACACTGTGAGGTCCTTTGGTATCAGGCGTAATGAAAAGATTGCGTGCTATGTCACGGTCAGGGGAGACAAGGCAATGCAGCTTCTCGAGAGTGGGTTGAAAGTTAAGGAATATGAATTGCTAAGGAGGAACTTCAGTGACACTGGGTGCTTTGGTTTTGGTATCCAGGAACACATTGATCTTGGGATTAAGTAAGTACATGAATTCTTTTAGAATATTGTGCGATTCTGTCATGTTGCCTAGTATTTTTTTGTCGTGGAGGGAACATAGTCTGAATCTGGTATTTGCTAGAGTGTTTTGTGAGTGCTTTTTATCAAAGTTATTTGGTTAGAATAAATAGGAATACCATGTCCAATGCATCATAAGAAATAGGAATACAATGGCCTTGACATTTTTGTTTGTTTGTTCACTTACAGGTATGACCCCTCAACTGGTATTTATGGTATGGACTTCTTTGTTGTCTTGGAACGCCCGGGTTACAGAGTTGCTCGCCGCCGTAGGTGCAAGGCTAGGGTTGGAATCCAGCACAGGGTCACTAAGGAGGATGCAATGAAGTGGTTCCAAGTCAAATATGAAGGTGTTATCCTCAACAAGGCCTCAAATATTTAATGATTTCAATCTTAGGTTGATTGTGTTGAAACAGCATGTTTCCTAGAAATTTTATGTTTTTGCAGTTGTAGACTAATGACTATCATCCTTTTTATTTGAACCACAAAGTTTTGACATTCTGATCACTTTTTCACCTTAAATTTCATTTACATGGTTCTTATTATGTATTGGGAATATGTGCTTTGGAATCCTTTCCACTACCTTTCCCTTGTGTTCATGTATTAATTCATGGGATGATTGGAATTGATTCTTTAGAATTACATTCCAATTTACTGCCTCTTTCTGTGGCATTATCATGACCTCTAGGCATATGGCATACCCCTTTGGTAGAACTTCATCTATAAAAGTAGTGTTCACCCATTTATTTAAATCTGTTTCCAATACAAGTGAAGCAACATTTTTTTTTTTGCAATAAAAATACTTTAGCTTTAGCTTCTTAAATTTCTTTTAAAAAAAAAATCAAACAAAAACAAAGAAAGCAATACAAAACACAATTCATAAAATCAGGAAACAATAGAGTTATCTAATGGCCCCTTAACTTCTAGTATGTAGGGGGCAAATGGGCGATATTGCCGTCAAACTTTGACAAGAAGGCTAAAACTCCATAAACAAGAAACAGTATCACATATAAACCTTTGTTATTAGAAGAGCCTATGCAACATAATAGACCTTTGTTATTAGAAGAGCCTATGCAACATAATAGTTTTCGCCTACTCGGATCCCAACCTGCAAAGCTGTAAACTATTTACAGATATAAGATTGGCCTCTTCTTACAATCCAAGTAAAGACACATTACCAAAACGAGTAACAGATTCACAGGAATATCAGATGTGATAACTGATAAGGCAGCATAAATATTGCATAGTATGGACACCAAGCATTGCCAAACACTAGAACTTCATGGAGCCAAATAAACAACCACCATTTTCCAAACTCATCGTAGTTCTTTCATTCTACAATGTCATCAAGCAAACACATTTCTGAATTCCCTAACCTCTAAGTCTCTAACTGATAAAACTTAACAACAACAACAGACAAAGGGTAACCACATTATGGATTTATGGTATTACAAGCTTCTTGCCTGCATAAATTGTGTCCCCTTTAAGATCATTAGCCTCCTTAATAGCCTCAATTGAAACCTAGTCACAACCAAATGTCAGTCAAACAAAATCACTATAATATGAGTTACTGCCCAGCTGAAAAATGCATAGTTTGAACAAAATAATTGAAAGAAAAGAAAAATGAATAGTACTCATACCCCATACTCTCTCGACAGCCCCCAAAGTGTATCTCCTCTTACAATCTCGATTACCTTCGGTGATGGTTCCACCGCATTTTGCTCCGAACAACAAGTTGATTTCTACAAAACCAGTAAGAATAAACAAAAATTTACAAATAAATAAATGTTAGAAATCGATTTGTGAGAAGGAATTAATTACGGACCGTTACAATGGGCTCAGAAGGAGGCTGAGGTGGAGGTGGAGGCGGCGGAAGCTCCTGAGGCTGCCATTGCTTAAGAACTTGAGGTTGAGTCGACTCAGTGTCGCCGTTTTTTAGGCTGGGATTATTGTTGAAAGGGTTTAGGGCTTTGATAATGCTCATCGCGATCCCTGAGAAGACCACAAATCCAGCTGTTTTAGCAATAGCTTTCTCCCTATCGTCGCCGTCGCCGGCGGAATCATCAGCTGGTCCTCGCTTGTTCCACATCGATCCAACGGTCCGGTGGCGTTTCTGGATCGGAAAATGAGCGGGTTTTGGGAGGTTTTAGGTGGTGATGAGTTGAGTGGTATGACCGCAGAAATGGGTTTTAGCCGGAAAAGTTAGGTGCCAAAACTTTTTGGTATTTATAATTTTAACCCAAAACTTATAAATTCTCCCAAATTAGCCAGAAAAAAAGGTGATGATACACAACTATTTGATTTGATTATCTCTTTAATTAAAAACTCTATTCCCTACCAAAGATCTTGTGGTCTAGTGACACCGATTTACACTCCCACACGAAAGAAAAAAAAATTGTTTATGTTGAGATTTTAAATGTCATTATATTAAAATCAATTACCTTTATTTTTTGTTTTCATATTTTTAAAAATTTTTATTCTTATTTCCTTATTGATTGTCTTGCATCTGATTTAATGAATTAAGTTTTTCCCTTTTAAAAAAATTTTGTATTCTTATTATAAGATCATCCATAACCAAACATTAATATTAACAATCATTATTCTACTACCAAACATACAAAATATTTTAACCAAAACTCATTACCATTACAAATATTTAATTCTCAATCCGATTCTAATTCTCATGTGCGAATCCAAAATACAGTTTGAAATCCTTTAGCTTTTTTTTTTTGAATACAACTGACCCTATTACATTGTAGTATCTGTTCATCTATACTTTTCTCAACCTGTTGAAGCACAAAGAGTCAATTTCGAGATCTCCTCCACTGAGACTCGAACTCATGACCTCCCATCTAAGGGTGACCACTACATGCCACTTGAGCACAAGGTGCTTGGCAAATCCTTTAGCTTCTTTCCATTGTTATTGATGAAATGTCATATTTATTGTGGTAAGACCAATTAAACTTGTGATTGTAGAGTTTTTATTGGGAATAAGGTCTCATTATATATTACCGTTCTAATTGCTTCAATTTCATCAGTCTCTTAAACACAACCATAACCAACTTAATTAACATATACAACTACCAACCCAACCGTTTCTTGGTAG
>CM008339.1:7776331-7788277 GCA_002525835.2 Ipomoea batatas
CCCTACCAAAGATCTTGTGGTCTAGTGGCACCGATTTACACTCCCAGATCTTGTGGTCTAGTGACACCGATTTACACTCCCACACGAAAGAAATTTTTTTTTTTGTTTATATTGAGATTTTAGATGTCATTATATTAAAATCAATTACCTTAATTTTTTGTTTTCATATTTTTAAAATTTTTTATTCTTATTTCCTTATTGATTGTCTTGCATCTGATTTAATGAATTAAGTTTTTCCCTTCAAAAAAAATTTTGTATTCTTATTATAAGATCATTCATAACCAAACATTAATATTAACAAACATTATTCTACTACCAAACATACAAAACATTTTAACCAAAACTCATTACCATTACAAATATTTAATTTATTCTACTACCAAACATACAAAACATTTTAACCAAAACTCATTACCATTACAAATATTTAATTCTCAATCCGATTCTGATTCTCATGTGCGAATTCAAAATATAGTTTGAAATCCTTTAGCTTCTTTCCATTGTTATTGATGAAATGTCATATTTATTGTGGTAAGACTAATTAAACTTGTGATTGTATAGTTTTTATTTGGAATAAGGTCTCATTATATATTACCGTTCTAATTGCTTCAATTTCATCACTCTCTTAAACACAACCATAACCAACTTAATTAACATATACAACTACCAACCCAACCGTTTCTTGGTGGTTATATAACGACATTGGAAGCAACTTTGTGTGCCCAACACCTGAGCTGATCTTTGATTTCCATTTCACTACTTCCAAATGCTGGGATTCTCCAAATCTTCATCAATGGCTTCCTTTGCTCTTCCATAACACTCCAAGCTTCAGAAAGGTAAGGCCTCGAGACCATCGCACCACCTTTATCATCATCTTCTCCACCTTCTCTAACTCCCAGTCTCTGCAATCCAGGAATAATCGAACCCAGGGTTGAATCCTTATCCTCATCCGAGAACACAAACCCTAGATCCATAAACCCCTTCACCTCCTCAAATTCAAGCTCCGATAAACTCCGTGTCTTCCTCCTGCGGCTAAAACCCGATGAAACGGTGTCGTTTCTTACGTTTGATTTGGGGAATTCTAGGTATTCTTTGCCGGAGAGAACCGGGTGGAGTTTGGGCGACCCGGAAAGAACAGATTTGGGAGAGTGGGTCTCCGATTCTAACCTCTCCTTGCTGCTCAAACACTGCTCGCTCAACGATCTGACCATCAACGTCGGAGTTCTGCAAAATTTAGCCGCCGCAGGCTCTTCGACGATTGTTTCTTGGGAGTTTGATGATGTTAAGGTGAGGATTTCATGTTCAAACCAGAAAGAATCGAAGAGGTTGAGAATTGTTTCGATATGTTCGTCGTTTTGGGCCTCCATTTTTACCGGCGATGAAGACGGTATAGAAGCGAGGAGATTAAATTAAAGGCTAATTATATACTCAGTCATCGCCTCATCGGAGGAATTTGATTATATATTACATTAATGGTGGGGACATTTTTCTTTTGCTTTTAAAAAAGAATATATATTTAATTTAAAGGACATTTACAAAATAAATCATGTTTATTTCATGTTTTGCTTTATTTGTAAAAAATAATTTAATGTAACTAAGTTGTTGAATCGATCAATTAAAAAAGCAAATTTCGAGATCAAACCTGTTACCTCTTACTTGTGGGCTGTGAGAGTCACAACTATGCCACATTTAGTTCTATTCTTTTAATTTGGTCATATTACATCCATGACTTTGAGCAACTTCCACTTTTATTTCCCGACTATTATGTCAATGTCACATTTAGTCTTGTTCTTTTAATTTTGACATAGAGAAAATTGTCATTTTAGTCAACTGACTATTGGGGTCCTCTTAATTGCAGTCCACGACTTTCAAAAGTGTTAATTACATACCTTGACTATTCAATTTCTGTTAATTTTGGACACTCCGACCAAATTGCCGGCCAAATCTCACCGGAATTTCTTAAACCTTAAAATAACGAGGGCATTTTAGTCATTTCACACCCTAGTTTTCTTCTTCGGCCAGCTACCATTTTTTTCCGGCGAGCAATCATTTTTCTTCAATTTAGCAACCATTCGTTATCCATCTTCAAACAACAACAATGGTTGCTAACGAATGGTTCCTACAAAGAAAAATGGTCTAAATTGGAGACAATTCGTTATCCATTTTTCTCCAATTTAGCAACCATTTTTCCGGCGAGCAAGCATTCTTTTCGGAGAGCTACCATTTTTTTTGGTCACAGTGTCGCGCTAAGCTTGTTCGGAGGAGCGTGGAGTGACCACCCTTGGTACAGAGAAGCAGCCGGCGACATCTGAGGCACCACCCTTGTTCGCTGACGCCGTCGTTCTCCATAGCAGCCGACGACATTTGAGGAGCAACCAGCGCCGACGACATTTGCCATCGTTCAGATTTGTGATCGCCACCCAAAGCCTAAGGAGCAGCAAAGCCGGCGACATCTGCGTCGTACAGATCTGCAACCACCAGCCAAAGCTTGAGGAGCAGCAAAGCGAGCGAAATCTGTGAGAAGAAAAAAACCATGGCTGCCTGGTCCGCCGCCGATATTAGCGAGAAAAAAAAACCTAGGTTTGCGTCGTCGCTTAGCCGGAGAAGAGGAAGAACAGATGGCTTCGCCGAAGACAAATCCATTGTTGCCTGGTCCGCCGGAGAAGAAGCAGAAAAAATTTGTTCGCCGGAGAAGAATAACAATATGTGAAATGCCTAAAATAGCCTCATTATTTTAACTTCCGGCGAAATTTGGCCAGCAATTTGGCTGGAGTGACCAAAATTGATAAAAATTGAATAGTCATGGTATATAATTAACACTTTTGAAAGTCGTGAACTGCAATTAAGAGGACCCAAATAGTGAGTAGACTAAAATGACAATTTTCTCTTTTGACATATTATATCCCAAATTTTGAACAACTTCCACTTTTAGTCCTTCCACGCTAACCAAACTGGTTATAGTTGATAAGTTATTGTGAATACATAAATAATTTAGGAGAGAAAAATACTACTCCCTCGGTCCCATTTTAACTGTCTTATTTTCCTTTTTAGTTTGTCCTACAATGTTGTCCTCTTTTTAAAATTGAACATTACTATCATTCTACTTTTATCAATTTAGCCTTATGACTTTTGTTTTCTTTATTACTTTTATTTTCAAAAGTAAAAAAGTTAGGGACATAATTGAAAAACACATCACATTTACTTTAATTTCTTAAAAAACGTGCAAAAAGCAAATGCATAGTAGCGCGAGATGAGTGACTAATTGGGAAGCACGGAACTTGAAATCCGAAAGAGCTAGGCTTTAACCGACTTGGGGCTGGGGCTTTCGTCAGTCTCAGGCAGAGCCGCTAGACAATCGTTGGCTTTGCTATCTTATCGAACAAGAATTTCCATCTTTCTTCCTTTAGTTAACCCCTTTCACTAAGGCTTAAGGTTAGCTCTTCTCTCCGATCCTCTCCTCTCCCTTAGCACAACTATGTACTAAGCTCTTGAACCCTTTGGTGCGACATCCAATTCGGGACGGAAGGAGTATAATATATAATTAAGGTAAAAAAGTGCCATTTTCTTAATTGCATTATTTGACCGACTTGCTAGGGACGGAAACATAATTTCAGGATTTTCGGTAAGTTTCATTTCTTCTACGTACATGCATTTTTGATGGCCTTATCATATTCACCCACGACTGATCGACTGATCCGGTGATCCCAAGCGAATCTCAGTGAAAACCCCATAATGCATCCCTAATTCACAATGCAGCATCGAATATAGAGAGTACTGCAGCCGAAAAGCCTGCATATTTCTGCTAATTCAATTGAATAGCAGCGGTAATTCCTGATTTCTAACCGTGTTCTGCCGATTTGGAATTCTCTGAATTTTGATGTGTTTTTTTACAATTAATTCTCATGTTTTCTCGATGTTAATCGGATAAAAAGCTTGTCCGGTTACTAGAGATGGTTTTTGCTTCATTGCGTGTCTCGGCTCGTATGTTTTTTTAACTGAACTCAGGGAGTTTGAAACGTTGAAACGTATTTTGTTTATTTTATGTGCTAAATCTGATGGTTTGGTTTGATATAGATTATTGAGTGTTAATGTTTTTGCAGAGAGAATAGTAATACTGGAGAAGATATTGAAGTAGTATAGATGTTAAGATCGTACACGAACCTTTTAGACTTGGCTACAGGGAATTTCCCTGTAATGAAGGGGGAGGGGGAAGGTAGACGATTGGGGGCAATGTCGGCTCGGAAGGATGTGTTTAGTTTTGATGATCAAGAGCCTCACAGTGCCAGGTCTGATAATCCATCTTCACTGGCTAGTGATAGGATGATTATTGTGGCTAATCTATTGCCCTTGAAAGCAACAAGAAGTCCTGATGATAGAGGATGGAACTTTAGTTGGAATGAGGACTCGGTACTGTTGCGGCTTAAGGATGGGTTACCGGAAGATATGGTGGTGCAATATGTTGGGTGTTTATGTGTTGATGTTGAGCCAATTGACCAGGATGATGTTGCTCACTATCTTCTGGAAAAGTTCAAGTGCATCCCTACTTTCCTTTCACCTAAGATTCTGGAGAAGTACTATGAGGGGTTCTGCAAGAAACATTTGTGGCCACTTTTTCACTACATGTTGCCATTTTCACCTGAACATGGAAGCCGCTTTGATCGTTGTCTGTGGGAAGCTTATGTTTCTGTCAATAAGACGTTTTCACAAAAAGTAGTTGAGGTTCTTAATCCTGATTATGATTTTGTTTGGATCCATGATTATCATTTGATGGTGTTGCCCACATTCTTGAGGAGGCGGTTCAACCGACTAAGAATGGGATTTTTCTTTCACAGCACATTTCCTTCTTCTGAGATTTACAGGTCACTTCCTGTTAGAGAAGAGGTACTAAAGGCTCTGCTCTGTTCGGACCTCATCGGCTTCCACAATTTTGATTATGCACGGCATTTCCTCTCTTGTTGCAGCCGGATGCTAGGTGTAGAGTATCAGTCAAAAAGGGGTTATATAGGTTTGGAGTACTACGGTAGGACTGTAACTATAAAGATTATGCCTGTTGGGATTCATATGGGACACATTGAGTCAGTGATGAGACTCTCAGAGAAAGAGATGAAATTCAAGGAGCTGAGGGAGCAATTTGAAGGAAAAACTGTGTTACTTGGAGTTGATGACATGGATATTTTCAAAGGTATCAACTTAAAGCTTCTAGCTATGGAACACATGCTCAAAGAACATCCAAAATGGCAAGGAAAGGCTGTGCTGGTACAGATTGCAACTCCTGCAAGAGGGAAAGGGATTAATTTGGAAGAGATAGAGAGTGAAATTCAGGAAAGCTGCAAGAGAATTAGAAAAGAATTTGGCAAACCCGGTTATGAACCTATTATTTTTATTGATACACCTATATCAAGCTGTGAAAAAATGGCTTATTATAGTATTGCAGAATGTGTTGTCACTACACCAGTAAGGGATGGGATGAACCTGAAACCATATGAATACATTGTGTGTAGACAGGGTATACCCAGTGCTGGAGCAGACTCAGATTTGGATGGACCCAAGAAGAGCATGCTAGTATTATCAGAATTTATTGGGTGTTCTCCTTCACTGAGTGGGGCAATCCGTGTCAACCCATGGAATGTTGAAGCTACTGCTGAGGCAATGAATGAGGCTCTATCAATGGCTGAACCAGAGAAGCAGCTGCGACACGAGAAGCATTATCGCTATGTCAGCACTCATGATGTGGCTTATTGGTCAAGAAGTTTCTTGCAAGATTTGGAGAAAACATGTGTTGATCACTTTAGGAATAGATGCTATGGTATTGGGTTGGGCTTTGGGTTCAGAGTTGTGGCCTTAGATCCCAACTTCAGAAAGCTTTCAATAGATGAGATTGTGTCAGTTTATTTTAAGGCTAAGAACAGGGCAATATTACTAGACTATGATGGAACTGTTATTCCTCAAAGTTCTATCATCAAGTCGCCTAGTGCACAAGTCTTGACCATTTTAAACAAAATCTGCAGTGATAAGAAAAATACTGTCTTTATAGTTAGTGGAAGAGGAAGGGACAACTTAAGCAGTTGGTGTTCACCTTGTCAGAAGCTGGGGCTTGCAGCAGAACATGGTTACTTCATGAGGTGTGATTTCCTCATTCCCTTTACTAAATCAACAAATCTTAGTATTTGGTTGGCATGTTGGCTAAGCTGTGATGATGCATCAACACGGTGGAAAAAATCAGAAACATTTTCTTTTTTTTTTTTCTAATTCTCTAAGGATGTACTCTGACACTCTGTATTACATTTTGTGTAGAGTTTTAACTGAGAACTGAACCCATTTATAAATGGCCAAATGGGTACCTAATTATGATAGATGTGTACGTAGTTTGATAGATGGAAGGCTCTAAATCCATTAATTAAATGGACTTATGAATGGGTATACTTAGGGGTTATTTGTCTTGGTAGGCTTTGATTTTTCTTTTTCTTTTATTACAGTAAGTCTGCTGAATTTGAATTTGAAAATGCACAGGTGGTCACAAGATCATGAATGGGAACAAACCATTCAGAACTCTGATCTTGGATGGATGCAGCTTGCTGAACCTGTCATGCAATCCTATACTGATGCTACAGATGGTTCTTGCATTGAAAAGAAGGAAAGTGCTATTGTGTGGCAGTATAGTGATGCAGACCCTAGTTTTGGTTATTCTCAGGCCAAGGAGATGCTTGATCATCTAGAGAGTGTTTTATCACATGAACCTGTTGCTGTGAAAAGTGGACGGTCCATTGTAGAAGTCAAGCCTCAGGCATGTATCATCTTTCAATTTGCATTTTTACTTCTATAAGATTTTAGATACCAAGTTAGTTTTTTTCCCCGGCTTCCTGTGACTCTTCATGTGGGCTCATGTGCTGGGTTTATCATCACTTGGGCATCCACTGGTTGGTGGGAAAACATGTTTTTTTGGGCACATAATAGGTTACATCAGCAATACTGGAGTACTGGTCATGGTGCCAATTTTATGCTTGGGATTCCTAGTTGATCCCACTCCACATCTTCCAATCCCGTGTCTTGAGGAGTGAGCATTTGCATGCAGTGAGACTTTCTGAGGGGAGAGTCCTCCCAATTGCTAACATCAAAGATCACCCACATGAGCTACTGGGTTTAGGGGAAATCAAACCCACTCGGTAGTTGCAAAGTCTTATCCGGGATCCCTTTGCCAGTTGAGCCAACCCCATGGTGGTGGAGAACATGATAATTGTAGATCTTCTTATGTTTGTGAAATTATCCTTACCTTACCTACACGCTTTTTGCTGTGTTGACATTTCAAAGTCTTCCTTTCCCAACACTAAATTCTTCCTTATTGGTACTAAAAGGAACATTTTTGATTCACTAGCCATGTGAGATCTAAGTACTTGTATGTTTTTCCTTTTCAGGGAGTCAACAAAGGCTTGGTTGCTGAAAAGATATTCACATCTATGGCAGACGGAGGGAAATTGGCAGATTTTGTGCTTTGCATTGGTGATGACAGATCTGATGAAGATATGTTTGAAATAATTGAGAGTGCTATCTCTAGAAATACCCTCTCTCAAAATACAAAGGTTTTTGCCTGCACTGTTGGACAAAAACCGAGCAAAGCCAAATACTATTTGGATGATCCGTCTGAGGTGATACTCATGCTTGAATCTCTAGCTGAAATGAGTGATACCCCTGGCAATTCTGACGAAGAAGCTGATAATCCAGCTTGAATGTTTTAGGCATTTCATTCCTTGCTTAATCCAAGCCCCTGTTAAATAATAAATAATCCAGGTTGGAGGATAACATATTTCTTATTCTAGATTTTAGGCTTGAGAAAGGGAAATGTAGCTGTCTTTTCCACTCATTCTTTCCTCTGCTCTTGTGTCTGGATCTATTCATGGCTGAGAAGGGAGACTCGAATTTGTTCATCGAGAGTTTCTAGAGAGTTTTATGGAGATATCAACAAGCCATCAAATGGAAGGGGCAGTTGACGACAGAACTGCTGCTGACTGATAAAATAGAACGTCGAAAGATTGCTAGCGAGTAGCGATGCATGGACTATGCCAGAATTATGCACAGAGGTTCATATTTTGCTGCAGCTTTCTAACATGCTTATTCCATGAGGGCTTGGTTCAATGTCTTGAAATTTCCAAAGTGCTTGAAGAAGTTTTCTTGTTTATTATTATCTGTAATTTGGGGTAGGGGAGAGCACCTGCAGCTATCCATAGAAGAGGAAATACCTTCACCTTGTACATTGAATAATACTTAGATAAATAACCATTTTATTAATGCAATTTCATTTGAACCCCTTTTACTTTGCATAGCAGACAATTTGGATCTCTTTCACTCTTCATGTCTCACACTAGGTTGATACCACATCAGTTATTGATGAAAATTTTTAGATTGTCAATTCAGGTAGCACGAGAATGGGCAGTGTTTTGTGCACCCGACTCACGACCCGAGTCTTATAATGGCCTAAATATCTATCACTATAGCCGCTGTGAGATGCACCATATACAATGCCACATTAGCTCTAGCCATTGTTGCAAAAATCGGTCTAGGCGTTCGCCTAAGAGCCACCTACCGCTAGACGCCCCTAGACCGTGGCGATTTCCTGCCTAGTGCCTAATTTGACCGCCTCGACTGCCTAGCGCCTAACTCGGCTGAGTTAACTCGTCCATTTCAATCGAGTTAACCAAGTTAATCCGATAGGTTCGGCTTTGCTAATATGGACATATATATATATATATAACCCGCTTAGGCCATCTAAGCTAGGCGCTCCTCTACCGCCCGACTAGCGCCTACTGCAACCATGGTTCTAGCCTGTCTGTTGAGACATGGGGAAGGAGAACTGGAGAAGTAACAAAATGGGTTTGGGGGGAAAAGCAAGCACAAAAAGCAGGGGAGGGAGGAAGGAGATGCCACACACACATATATGGATGAAGAAAATGTATAGTTTTCTGGCATTCTTACTGACATTCTATTTCTAATTGATGATCTTAGTTACATGGATTACAAGAAAAGTAGCAATTTTTATACAAAAAAGGGGCGATTAGGGACACATATAAAAGTCACCTGAAATCACAAATCCAAGTATACATACGACGCTATCATACAGTTGCTGTGGCTGGTACTGCTGGAGGAACGCGGTTTTCAGCAGGGATTTCGACAAACTCTGATAGAATTGCGCGGAATTCATCTCCACTCATCGTCTCCTTCTCGAGAAGGACTTCCACTATCTTATCAATGGCTTCCCGGTTGTTCCGGATGTGGGTCAATGCAATCTCGTATGCACTGTCCGAGATCCTCTTGACAGCCGCGTCTATGTCTTCTGCAAGCCTTTCCGACATGGAGTTGCGGGCCATCATTCTCATGATAACATCGGCACTTTGAGCCCCCGAGTCCATGAGTGACCAAGGCCCAATTTCAGACATCCCAAAAGTAACAACCATCTGTGAAAAAGATACACAAGTACCCTCAGCAAAGTTCTTGAGAAAAAAAAGAGAGGAGGGTCTTTTCGCTTTTTTTTTTTGCATTACTGACTCTGTTACAATGTAATATCTGTTCATAGCTACTTTCTCAACCTACTGAAGCACAAAGAGTCAACAGTTGCCTCCACTGAGGCTCGAACCCACTCCCACTTTCGCATTTCATTTTCACTCTAACCAAAATGTTTTATATACCTGTTTCGCCAAACCGGTGATCTGTTGCAAATCACCAGCCGCACCAGTCGTCACCTCGGGCTCTCCAAAGATAACTTCCTCTGCGGCCCTTCCACCGAGCCCTCCAACAATTCTCGCAAAGAGCTGTTGTTTAGAGATCAAGGTCGGGTCATCTGATGGAATAAACCAGGTCAGACCCCTTGCTTGACCACGTGGGACTAGTGTGACTTTTTGAACAGCATCGTGTCCAGGAGTGAGAGTACTGCATGACATGGAATGCAAGAGACGTTATTTACGTGTACATTTGCTTCGGGTTCAACTTAATATCACCATAAAACCAGCTATTTGCAGCAAATTCGTAGAGGATAACTAAAAGAAGAGTGAATGAAAATGGCATAATTTTCGGTTCATTTACATCACTATTAGATTTGAATTGAAGATAAATGAACATCACTTAAATAACTTGGTTCTTTACGAGATATAAATAGAAGTTATTTTGAACTTACCCGCAAATGGCGTGGCCAACTTCATGGTACGCCACTAGACTTTTGCTCTTGCCGTCTGTCATAGTTGTCCCTTCCATTCCCGCAACAATCCTATCAATCGAATCATCAATCTCTTTAGACGAGATGGCTGTTTTACCCCGTCTACCAGCCAGTATGGCTGCCTCGTTCAAGAGGTTAGCTAGATCAGCCCCGCTGAAACCAGGTGTCCGCATTGATATAACTTCAAGAGATACATCAGAATCGAACTTCTTATTGCTGGCATGAACCTTTAAGATCTCCGTTCTCCCCTTAATATCGGGAACATCAACAGTCACCTGCAGCACAATTTCGAATTTAGCATTTTGTTACGTGATAATTCAGGAGGAAAGCAAATATATATATATGTGGTGGTATACCTGTCTATCAAACCGACCAGGCCTCAACAAGGCTGAGTCGAGAATATCAGCACGATTAGTGGCTGCAATAACTATAATTCCGGTGTTTCCTTCGAAACCGTCCATTTCTGTCAGGAGTTGGTTAAGAGTTTGCTCTCTCTCGTCATTCCCTCCGCCAATACCAGTTCCTCTTTGCCGCCCAACGGCATCAATTTCATCAACAAATACAATGCAGGGAGCGTTTTCCTTGGCTTTCTTGAAAAGGTCACGGACACGAGATGCACCGACACCAACAAACATCTCGACAAACTCTGAACCTGAAATCGAGAAGAAAGGAACACCGGCTTCACCAGCTATGGCTTTGGCTAGTAGGGTTTTCCCGGTACCAGGAGGACCGACAAGAAGAACTCCTTTAGGGATGCGTGCTCCAACTGCAGTAAACCTCTCGGGCTTCTTTAAGAACTCCACCACCTCCATAAAATCTTGCTTTGCCTCATCCACACCAGCAACATCGTCAAATGTCACACCAGTGTTCGGTTCCATTTGGAACTTAGCTTTTGATTGACCAAAGGCCAACGGGAAACCAGGACCGCCAGGGCCACCCATTCCTCCGGAAGACCGCCTCGATAATAGGAACAGACCCCCAATCAAGATAAGCGGGAACGCCAAGTTTCCAATCAAGTTAAATAACAGAGAGCCAGAGTCCTCTTGAGCATTGTGTGCAGCGAAATCAATATTCTTTTCCCTGAACTTTTGAAGGAGTTCCTGGTTGAGCCCGGGTAACTGCACCCGAACTCTCTGAACCCGATTGCCCAACTCCGGAGATATTGCCTCAACAATAGCTATGGTTCCATTTTCGAACAAATCTACCTTTTTCACCCTATCCTTATCCAAGTACTCCAAAAATCGAGAATAAGACATCCTCGAATTGGAGACCCCTTGTTCCTCAGCATAAGCTTTCCCACTACCTAACAATGCAGGTACAGCAAGACCAGCATTCCCGAGTAATAATTTCAAAAAGCCTCTTCTCCCCTCATGCGAATTCTGGTCCAGGGACGCCTTTGCAACGACAACTTTTGATGTCTTACTACGTGATGGCAAGCGTGAAGTAAATAAAAGGTGCCTTCCATAAATTTCTTTGCTGAAGTTTGTCCGTGTTCTGTGGGTGGATAAACCATTTCCCGCTATGCACACTGATGAAGTTGCCATCTTGGCAAATTCCCAGTAATCTGCACACATTGCATACCACTTCAACAAACGAAATAGAAGAAAATACATACAACACGACATAATCTAGAGGAAAATCAAATCCCAAATGACAATTTGATATCAAGAATGGCGATATAGATACCAGAATAAAGATGAATCAAAGATTCATTTCAAGATTCAATTTAGTTCCAAATTTCAATG
>CM008339.1:7868402-7887919 GCA_002525835.2 Ipomoea batatas
ATAAGATTTTCTAACGGTTGCGGGACTAAGTCTCGTTATATCGAATTTTTAGTTGAACTTGGACTAATCTAGTGTGGCCGACCTAATGCTCCCTAGTCAACCTCATGTTGGCCGGCCTAAAACGAATCAACAACTCATAAGTCAAGTCCAATCACTTTGAATCGCCAACTGTCACCATAATATTATACTATCACTATAGAGTATAAACCCTATTTAACTTACTAATTTTGTTCCGTATATATCAATCAAAAGTAATTTTAAATTAGATTGATAACCTTGAAGTGTAGAGTTAAGCTGTGAAGTCTTTATTCGCAAATAATGCACACATAATTCATTTAAAAATACTAAATAAGCTAAGGTCCATCACAATAAGTTCACTATATACATTATAGTCTGTCAAATATTGCTTTGTTGGCAAGCAGAAATGTTTGAATAATGTTTTGTATATTTGGTGTTGAGCTGCTCCATTAGAACTCTGCAATCATTGATCAGTGGACTGTGATCTCATCATCATAGACTCCACATTTCAAGATTGTTATTATAACGTCTGCATACCCTTCCACTTCTGTCAACTTTTCATCCAAATGCAAAATATCCTATCCCCTTTTGCTCTAAGTAGTGTGTATAAATAATTATCCATACTAAAATATACACACTTTTTATCTCGTTACGATAAAATTAATTTAGATTTGATTCAAATTATGTACAAAATTCAATAGAATCTTTAACATGACGCATCTTTTACAAAAGTGTAACTTTTAACCTTACAGTTGTATTAGCAGTTCACTTACCAACTGTCTTAAAATATTGAAAAAGCTAGCTAGCTAGGCTGATTTCTTCTCTAGTAAGATACTTTTACATATATATGAAATTGGACTGAGATAAGTTGCACAAATTATCAATAGTATATTGAGTATATTCATTTCAACTCTTTCACTAGTGGAATTTGAACTATGAAACATATTGACCAATATATAAGTGGATAATGAATGAAAAAAATATGAATAAAATATTAGATTATGATGAGTGAAAGTTGAAGTATTGGGTTTATCGAGGCAAATCCCACTCCTCTTCCGAGTATGTGAGTAAACCCTCGCCCTGTGATCCTAGCCGGCAAACGACCACAAGGAGGTTAACCAGCCTAGGTTGCCCATAGCTGACCGGCTCAAACCCGGGTGGCAGACGGTTTCGAACTCAGGACCTCACGGCCGTGAGCGTCTTGGTCTTGCCACTCAGGCTGCCCTTACGGGCTGTGAAAGTTGAAGTATGAATATATAATATAATGCAATATCTTTGGGAGGTATAATATCTAATAATTTTTCATTTAACACCGGAGATAAATAGTTGCATCGTTGCCAATCTAAAATAAAACTTTTGAGAAGAAACAACAATATTCGCTTAATTCAAAGCGTGCTTTGAAGTTTGAAGTTATAATCATTCTCATCATGTTCCAGTATTGTCATAACATTATAGTCGAGTGGCATAATCTTATAATTTTAAAATAAGAGTTTATATAATCGATCCTAATCACTGCGTGGATAGCCAATCGTTATACCCTGCACCACGGTGTACATAGCAATGTGCACCACGTACGTAAAACGACGTCGTTTTGGTGTTAGTGGACACGGACGCGAATGACTCAGGGAATTCATTATCTATAATACACATAAACGTTTGTCTAGAATACACAGAATGTTTGTCCAGAATACACAGAATATTAACACAAAATACACAAATGTTAGTGGATGCGAACGCCGACGCGAATGACTCCAGAGAATTCATTATCTATAATACACATAATCATTATATAGAATACACAGAACGTTTGCCTAGAATACACATAATGTTTGCCGAGAATAAACAAAATATTGACACAAAATACACAGAGAACTCATCCTCCTAACATTCGAATGCACAAACACATCACAACTTGTGTTAATAACATGAATATATACACAGAATATTTATACAAAATACACATAACTCATCCTCCTAAACATTCAAATGCACAAACACATCACAACATGTGTTACTAACATGAAATCACAACATGTGTTACTAATATGAATACACATAACGGTTGCCTAGAATACACATAACGGTTGCCTGGAATACACATAATAATTGCCTGGAATACACAGAATATTAACATAAATACATACCGGCCGAAACGGGAAACTTGATTTAAAAAAAAAAAAGGATGATTAGTTTACAATGCTCAAAACGACGTCGTTTAGGTACGTGGTGCACATTGCTATGTGCACCATGGTGCACAGTATAATTTGCCGTGGACAGCCTTAACGTTAACCAATAGTTGTTAACCCTTTATCTGATCTGATGTTGGGCTTTGACAGCTTTGGGACAGGCCTATGTACTCATCTTTTTGGGCTTTCCAGCGGTTGGGCTTCTTGTCTTGAGTTTATGTCCTCTCCTCTACTCCCCTCTTCTTGCTTCAACCATCTACATACATACTCACCTTATATTTCATAATGCAAAACAGAAATGCTATTGGGCCACAATGGTGTACACAAATAAAAAAAAAAAAAAATTAATTCAGTCCTTGATTATTAGAACCAAGAATTAAATATAGAAAAATCAAATTAATGATTAAATTGAGTAAAAGCATTATAATCGATAATTAAATTGAGTAAAAATTATTATAGGTAATATCTAAATTGAATATTAATAGAGGGAAAATTACTAAGTTATTTGAACAGAAAAATCAATCAGGTAACTATTAAAATCTACCCAATTAAGCACATAGAGATGAGTCAAAGATCTTGTGGTCAAATGACATAGCTGTGACATTTTTCTTCCTTGACCAGGAGCCAAAAAAAAAAAAAAAAACACGTCAGTAGCAAGTAAAAATAAAGTTTTTTTTTTGAAAGCAAGTAAAAATAAAGTTAAAACGTATGAATGCATGTCAGCATGTAGCATTTTTCTTCCTTAATTTGTGAAAGTAGTAAAGTTGTAGTATCCCAATGATTTGGTGCGACTGTGGAGCTGTTCCCGGTCAGCAGCCCGGCAAAACGGCCCCACCACCGCTCATCACGAAGACAAACTAGCCAGGAAAATGACACCACTCCATATTGGGTTTATCGAGGCAAACCCCACTCCTCTTCCGAGTATGTGAGTAAATCCTCGCCCTGTGATCCTAGCCGGCAAAGGACCACAAGAAGATTAACCAGCCTAGGTTGCCCATAGCTGACCGGCTCAAACCCGGGTGACAGACGGTTTCGAACTCAGGACCTCACGGCTGCGGCCTGCGAGCGTCTTGGTCTTGCCACTCAGGGGCACACCACTCCATATAATCAAAATCCCAGTGGCTAGTGCTGATATTTTGGATCCAGATTTTTTTTTTCTTCGTTTCACTCCCAAAAAGAGAACTTAAATATCTACACACCATCAGTCCATCACCATCGCTATCATCATCCTCTCATAACAATCCTTCTTTTAAGCCCAGTTGTTCCAAGAAAATCCAGACTACAATTCCCACACAGCTTTGCAGAAAAGGAGCAACCTTCACTTGGAGATAAGATAATGGAGAGTCAGATTGTTAGCCGAAGGGTGAACATGATTGCTGCCCACTTAGCTGCCCATGAAGACATTTCCACTGCCCCCACTCATGTCTTTCCTGTGGTAATTTGTTTTTGCCTCCTTCCCTGTTTACTGTTTAGTTCTTCATACATACTACTGTTAGTGATAGTTTTGGGATCTGTATGATCCTGTTATTGATTCTTGAAATATGGGTTTTGCTCATTTTGTGTCCCTTAAACAAAAGATTCAATCTTGCTCTGTTACATCATTTTCTGATGTTTGATCTGATCCCTTGCCCTTTTCCTTGATGAACTTGTGTTTTCATTAGCTGTTACAGTACTGCTTTGTGTTTTTTGAAAACTTGAGAAGAGTGGTTATGGTTATTATAGATATTATTCATCTAGTAGCTTGCTAAAGTGGGAAGGGAACAGAAGATAAGGAATAAAGATTGGATTTTTATTTGTATTGTTTTATGTTTATTGTCATTCTGCTTAAAGTTATATGCCTGTGTTAACTGATTTTCAAGCTTTCTTCATTTTGTTGGATTAATCTCTCCTCTTAAAAAGAAAATGGTGTGGACATGAGAGTCAAACCCAAAGTCTTTGGCAGGGGAAAGTTCTATTGCACTCACCTATAAGCCTTGCTCTTAGACTTCTTAGTAAATGTCTGTGTTTACTTTTTGAGCTACAAGGAAAACCTGCAGTCACTATCTAAGGTGTGCATTAGTAAACACCGCCTTGTTACCTTAGTCGGTAAAGGACTAAAAGGAGGTAAATCAATTTAGCTGACCGGCTCAAACCAAGAAGGTCAATAGATTGTTTCCATTAGGAGTCGAACTTGTAACATTGGGGTCGCCCCCTCTGTGTTTACTTTTACTGCTATAAGAAGTGTGCTTGTGGGGGAAACTACTTAATAAGGAAGAGAATCAAAATAAAGATAGAGCTGACTAACTAGTTATGTTTAATGATTTACTATGTGTGTTGTACTATGTTATTCGCTTTATAAGAGCTCTATTGTTTCTTGTTTTTGTTCCGATTTCATTTTTGCGTTATTTTCCTGTCCCTCATGCCTGCTATTTCTCGTAGCTTATGTTTTGCCTCTTCATTTGCCTGGTGTTTCAGATTTGCAGCAGTAATCTGAACTCGGTAATCCGGAGGTGTGACAACAGAATGCACTTTGCAAGACAGGGTTCGAGTTCCCAAGGTTGTTTCATGAGGCCGAGCTCATATGAGCAGGTAACACAATCAATTGTATGCCACTCCTTAATGTTGTCCTTAATGTTATAAGCTGCAGAACCATTTGAATCATTTTAACTTCTGTGACAGGGAAATCCATCCGCGATTCCTCCTAAATCTATTGGTTATGCAAACACCGCCTCTAATGCTTCTGACACACCGATGTTCTCTAGACCTTCCAGCGTGGAACCCTCTAAGAAAAGTGTTCAGCAGATTGCATATGTAGAGCAATGTTACAAATACCAATACTCCGAGTGTTCTCCTGAAGCTCCTAAATTTGCGAGGCCTTGTGGAACAGCAACTGAAGAATCCCGAGTTCAGTCCAGACCAAGAAATTGTGCTTCTGAAACTAAAGGTAAACCTATTAGATGTTGAAACAATGAACAAATATGCTTTCGGATATTCTTATCTTGAATGCTACAACAATTGAGTAAATGATTCCACATGAATTTGAACTATACGATGATGATTGCCAAAATGATTAGCATATGCAGTGTTTGATGTAAAACGATTCTTGACAAATATACTGTTATGTTTATATATAGGGTGGTCTCCAAAGATGGATGTTGCAGAGTCGAGATTGAACTATATGGTCATGGTGGAACTTCCCGGTGCCAATGTTAGTGATATTAAAGTGGAAGTCAATGACCAAAAGTAATAAAGAATACATCATTGGCTAATTTATATTCACTTTTTCTACTAGAGAAGATTTGAATGTCACGTTTTTGGTTTAATAACATATGGTGTGCTATACAGCCTGATGATATCTGGAAACCGCCCAACCCCGTGGAAAGTGGCAACTTATTTATGTGACTCGGTGTCTGCATATCACAAAAGGGACATTTTACAGGGACCATACCAGTTAGCGTGGCCTCTTCCCTCTAACGTGAACAAGGACAGTGTCAAAGCCGAGTTTTTGTAAGTCATAGCTCATCCCCTCAATACTATTTTTTTTTTCGTGCCTGGTGTTTCAAAAACAGCAAGGTGAAATTCTTGAGCGTTTATGGTGCAGTGATGGGCTCTTGAGGGTTATTGTCCCAAAGCTTTCGTAATCCGGGCAGCACAGTTCTAGGTGCAGATGCACGAGTTTTACACGCCAGCAATCCTGCCTCGTTCTTATGTCTTTGCATACTTATGAGTGTTTATACACATGATGTTTGTACTATGATTATGCAGTTTTTTATACTGTTTGTCTGTGTAAGTATTGAACATTATGGCCATCAATATCAGTGATGAAAACGTTACGAACTATGACTTTGTTCATAAAAATGATGAAATGGTCCAAATCAGATAAGATTTTGGGAGCCAAAAAGGCAAAACCTCATACATTTGGATCTCTATCTAGTCTGGGAATGACTATTCATCTGTAATCTTGATTCTTGAATAAGCCTTAAATCTACAGTGTATTGGCATATTTTGTTCTTATGGTTTATGATTGAGTAAGAAGGGCTGTAAATAGGAGTTGATTCCAGGTATCAGGGATTCCAGGCAGACACCAGTGAGTGCAGTCAAGAACACGATGGCCGCCCGCCCCAAAAACTGAAGGGTGGCCATCTTGCCTGAACTGTGACATGGAAGTTATGTTCAGCAAGTATACTGGTTTGGACACAGTTCTCAGAACTCTCTCCAGTACCAGTTCTCCTGGATGAGCTTCTCCTGTTACTGTGGTTGGCTCTGTTAGCCCTGTGCAAGTCTCTGACTTGGAGCTTTCCACACTGCATTGTCATTGATCAATAAAATGAAATCTGAATCATATAAAAAACCATTGTGACCCAGACTTTTTTGGGTGACGAGATAAACTCGTAGCTATTGTTCGAGGTTTTGCACTAGCCTTGTAATCCTAGCCGGCAAAGGACTACAAGGAGGCTGGTAAACCAAAGAAGGTCAATATGCCGCTCTCACTGAGAGCTGAGCTTGAAACCTTATGCAGTGCACTGGCCTTGTAACCCTAGTTGTCAAAGGACCACTAGGAGGTAAACGAGTCTAGGTTGCCCATAACTGACCAGCTCAAACCAAGAATGCCTATAGGCCACTCCCACTGAGATCCAAACTTGGAACCTTAGAGGGTGCACTGGCCTTGTAACCCTAACCGGTAAGGGACCACAAGGAGGCAAATCAGCTTTAGTTGTCTGATCTATAGCTGATCTGTTCAAACCAAAAAGACCAATAGGCTGTTCCTAGTATTCCACTTAGGGTTTGAACTTAAAACCTTATGGATGGACTTACAGGTCATGATCAGGGGAAACTCCTTGGAAGAACACTGCAGTCTTTCTGGTGTCTACTTCTGTTTCAACCCATTTTGCCCAGGTGTTGAGTGCTTTCTCATACATAGCCATTCTATCCCCATCAGGGTATGTAACATTTCCATCTTCAACAATGTCCCAGCTGCAGAAAAATGCAGAATGTGAGACTACATCTGCAAAGCAAGAACAGCAGAGAAATCTGCAGAAACTTGACTAACTTCTGTTTCCTGCCAGTGTGCAGCCACCAGTGCCAGGAATCAAAGATGAGCACATCCATTTCCTTCCATTGGGTGCCATTGCTGATGGAATTGAGCTTCAACACCCGCCTTTCGTTCTCTGTAACAAGATCAACCAGAAACGCAGCGCGGAAGAGAAAGAGGGAAAGATCATACTTCTGCCATTTCCACACAAATTGAAGCTCATCAGTGCTGAGCATATAATATATACACATAAATGTGCAATACAACTACCAGTTTAGGTTTTTAGTTGAGATGAACACATGCTTTAATTTGGTATCAGAGTCAAATAAAAGTAATTGACCAGCACACGTGAGGGCGTGTTGAGCATATAATATATACACATAAATGTGCAATTCAACTACCAGTTTAGGCTTTTAACATTGATTGCCACTTAATCTTACAGGGAATGTGAAATTGGAAACAGCTCCAGATCTATGTAAGCTGAACTTTGCATCTGGTTCTCCCACATGAAGCATGCATGTGAGGGACTGCCATTGATTCAGACTCAGTGAATCTCCTATAAACATCACTTTCTTGCCCTTCATCTTTAACATAAACTCTCTAGCATCAAACCTGCAACCCAATTAAAATGCTTGTTTAGATTGCAACAATTAACAATATATATGATTATAATTGGTACCTCTTTATTTGCATGTAATTTTGTTGCAGAGGTGGGTTAAAATGAAAACAAACAACATAACCTCGTAAAAAGTGAGGCTGATCTCAGCCGCACATCAGAGTTCATCAATGGTGCATGGAGGGTTCAAGTTTGTAATATTTATAAAACTGACTTGTCTCTATTTTTCATTATTTTTTAGCAAAACCTTCAGCCGTTGATCTACCTTGATGGATGGATATATATATATTGTTATTAATCAATTATGTTTGAATTTTCTCAAATAATTCTTTTAACTCTTACCAAAAAGACCTAATCAAGTTAGGGTTCATGCATTTTTCAATTAATTAGTTAACAATTTTTGTCAGGCGGGGCTAAAAATGATTGTATACTTCAGATATAACTTCGGGATTAAAATATCATTTCGTCATTATAAAATAATAAATACATATACTTACAACACAGAGATTCCTCAAACCATGATCATAACAAACACAAAATAACAAATGTATCTATCTATCAACATTAACAGCTTAATCAAACATTAATATATCCAATCTGTCATTACTATACATACATTATTGGACAGCAAATTGGAATCTTGATTTATAGTCAATTAAATACAACTAAAGCTACTTTTCACTGGAAATCATGTGGTGTATGATGGTTGTTTTATGTGGTAGAGGGTGACAAAACATGTCAACAAAGTCTACACAATTGCAAAAAAATATATAAAAGGGATAGAAAGGGACCACTAGACTTTGTCTTTACATGGAAATTGATTGTTCTATGTTTGCCCCTTTGGGATTTAGGATTAAGCAAAGACATGCAAGTTTATGTTTCTGGGTTTCTACAATTTTGTCCCATTGTAGTTGGTTACAAGTCTATCTTATAATGATGATGGGGTTATTTCACCAATAGTGATTAGAGTATATGTGTTTAGAAATCTGACACGTTGCTCAAGTCAAATTCCTAACTCCAAGTTCACGTGATCAGTATTGAACTTAGACAAGGTAGTCCTTTCTCATTACGCACCGGCCTTTCAATAAGAGCACCAAATGATACACCATTCAATTCAAGTCCCAACTTAAAATACCACTTCACAGTATCTTGTGGATGGAGTTGACGTGAGATCATATCAAAATCTCATATTATTAATATTGATGTTTACAAGTTATGGGCAAAAATTTCTATCCCCCAACGAGAACAGAGAGAGGGGTAGGGCTGCGGGAACAAGGATGGGGAGTATAATTCATGTCCTGTCCATTGCCTTGACTAACATGGATGGAATAATACAAAATATTACTCACCGTTTCATTTTACGTGTATGGTTTATTGAAGTTATTTATAATTTATTTTATTATTATTATTATATTAAGTTTAGTATTAATATACAAAATTTATATATTTAGAAACTATATCAAAAAATATTATTAAACAAAAAATATTTAAAAATAAAAAAATTAAAGAAAATAAGTAAAGAAAAAATTGATTTAACCAAAAAAAAATAAAATAAAATAGGTAAAATGATATAAATTACTAGCTACCTTGGAGTCGTAAACAAATGTAGTGATGACACAAATTAAAAAGGGTAAAAAGTAAAAACAGTTCATAAATTTCAACAATTCCCTGTCATGTAAACCAATACCCGTGACATGAAACAAACAAACAAACAAACAAAACACAAAAGCAAACAAAGAATTTCATCGACCAAAACATTCATTGAAATCTGTCATATATGATGTTTCAATTCCTTTTTTTATTTCTTTCTATTTTTTATTAAATGTTCAATTCAATTAACCTTAAGCCCCTATCATAATCTGGTAACACCTTTAAACCAGTATCATGTGTCACTCAGACCAATCAAACTGGTTCCAAAGATTTATATTTTTAAAACTAAATAAATAAAGTAACCTGGGGAGAGTGCAAAGACTGGGGAGAGTGCAAAGACTGGGCTGCCATTTATACTTGAGGAAGTCTGTGTCAGTTCTTCCATTCTTCTCACAGTCAAACTGTTTCTCTATGAAGGGGCATTGCGATGAATTGTAGAGAGGATTGGACTCATCATCACGAACCCAGCTTCCTTGGAAGAGATCACAGCCGTTAGTGATCGCCGCCGGCTGCTCCGCCTTGTGCACCGGCCGTTTCCCCTGCACGTGGTGGTTCAGTACACAGAGCAGAATCAGCGCTTCCGCCAGGAAAGAACCACCCATGATGAGAGAGAGAGAAAGAGAGAGATGGATGGGATTGGTATACTGTCTTTTATGGAAGGTGATGGAAGAAAGGGAGGATATGTAATATATAGATCAGACGCATTTTAGTTAACTTTTTCTTTTTTAGTATTATTAATTCTGTTACAGTATATATTTATATATACTTTCTCAACCTATTGAAGCATAAGAGTCAAAAATTTTATAATTGTGATTTTTCAAATAATAGATCTGAAGTTTGAACCCAATATGCAGCAGAGCCACAACTTAAAAAAACCAACAAGTAGAGCCTTTTAGGAGGAGTTCAAAAGATTAAAGCATGACATCATCCAATCAATGTAAATATTAGCTTCCCTATTCATAGGCATTTTTAGTTTCTTAATGGAAATGCATCTTATTAGATTCGAAGTCTCTAAATTAGTGTTAAAAGGAGTGACTGAATGCGTAGAGCATGATTTTTGTACTGGACTAGAAGGTCACGAGTTTGATATTTTTCCAACACTTTTTTGGTTGAGTAGGTGATTTGTGAGTTATAATGCATATCCTCCAATAATAATTGTAGATTTTCCTCACAAATATTTTAAAAAAGAAAAGAAGAAGTAGTGTATAAATCAAATATTATATCCTTTATGCTATGAGAAACATTATTGTGTTATGGTAAATGTTTTTTGTTCTTTAATTGGGGAAAATAAATTAATAAGTTAGTAGACATTCAAGTGTGAGTGTGTGACAGATAAAGAAACGTGGCATTCAATTTCAACAAAAAGTGACTTTTACTTTTATCCTTGCAATTTTTTTTTTGTTCATTGAAAGATCACATGTTTGTTAATTTACGCAACATGATCCAACCCCTCTACGATAAATTTATAATTGATTGGAAATTTCTATAGTTCAGAATAACAATCTTTGAATGGGGTTGGTCAAAATTCGATTACTAGAGATGCATATATTAGCAGTGTATACAGAATAAATAAAAGTTTAGATCGAATAATACTGATAAATGTTTCATTACAAATGGTCATGGTGAACGTGATGTGTTTCATATTTGGTAGATATTTTTATTTTTTTTTGAAAATTCATGTTTTTCATTGACTCCAATTCCCAATGGGGTTCAAACTCTCATTCTACTTCTAAAAGTAAGATTAAACATTAATTAAATTAAATAAACATTTTGTGATACTTTGACAAAATAATTTTTTTCTTAAAATAATGATCAAACTTGTGATTATTTAATTACTGGTTTTTGAGGGCTGAGAGTACGTAATAAGATAATGAGATTATGATAAATTATTGTGGCAGCTATGTATGCAATTTTCATTCCATCTGCATGAATGTAGGTGGGTGCTTTGGGTAGGTTTTGCACATAAAAGGTTCTGTGAATTGATTATCCAAAATGTGCATTAATTTCCACAAAAAATATTTATATTTTTATAGATAATTTTTTAAACAGTATTGACATATGAAACTATTTTGGATCCATTGCTAACATGGTAGTTGCATTAGAAATTAATTCCATACAACACATATTACTTCTTTATACTTTTAAAAAAAATTATTTTTCAAATCAAGTTGATATGACTAAAATTTAATCATTTTTCTATTTTTAAAAAGATGATATGTCAAAATTTTTATCATTTTTCTATTTTTAAAAAGACAATGTTGGAGTTATGGGGAATGGTCTCAACCCAATGGCCTAGTAGTGAAGTCCGTTCAAGATAAATTTCATTAGCCCAACAAAAAGTCCAATCCAACAAATATAAGAAAACAATATTCAAATATTTTCCAAGCTAAGTAACAAAATTATACTAACTATACCATGTAATAATATATTATGACATAATATTCTCTAACTAATCTGTAACCAATCACCTTCTAATTACACACCCTAATTGATTATTTTCACTAATTAAGTCACCAATTATTTCTTTCTTTTTATGCCTATAACTAACAAAGTTAGCCTGGTGCATTTTACATGGTGCCTAATTTTGGCGAAACTTGAAAATGATCTTCTTAAGTGCATCAACTACTTGTTTCATGTTGATTCTATTCTCAGGCAAGTCCTGTGTGCATTGAAGAACTAACTCCATGATTGATTTCAGGCAAATTTGCTTCACAGCAAAATACTCTTCACCCTCCACCACCAAATTGCCATCCACTCTCTTCATAATGTTCCTAGGAAATGATTCAGAAATCCATTTTTCCATTGTTAGATCTCCAGAGAACATTTCATCTGTGGGCTTCTTTCTTGTAAAAGTTTCTGCCAAAAGAATCCCATAGCTGTAAACATCCCCCATTGCAGAAACCATTCCGACCGCTCCATACTCTGAATTTTTTGCATAAATCAAGCAAAAAAGTGACTGAACATGAAAGTTAGAAAGAAAAGATTGTAACTTTTACCTGGTGCCATGTACCCAATGGTGCCTAATGTATCTGTTTGTGCAGCCTGGTTCTGTAGGGTCAAGATTTTGGCTATGCCAAAGTCACCTAAATGTGCAACCATGTCCTCATCTAAAAAGACATTGCTGGGCTTCAAGTCACAGTGCACCACAGGGTGCAGATAATTATGATGCAGATACTCTAGTGCAGATGCCACATCTAACATGATTTCCAGTCTTTTAACAAAATCTAGGCAATAGTTGAAGCTGTAAAGCCACCTTTCCAGGTTTCCATTTGGCATGTATTCAAGAACCAATGCTTTAACATCCTGGTTGGAGCAAATGCCAATGACCTTAACAATATTCCTGTGGCGAATGTCACGCATTGCTTTGCACTCCGAATCAAAGCTCTTGAATGCACCCCGCGAATCCAGGTTAAACACCTTCACAGCAGCAATCGCCCCATCAGCAAATTTTGCCTTGTACACTGAACCATAGCTTCCGCTCCCAATCAAATTACTTTCATCAAAGTTGTCTGTTGCCCGGAGCATATCATGGTATGATATCCTCTTCCGCATGAAATGAGGAGGCTCTAGACTACCATCTTCGAACTTTGTGTTTCTGCTTCGCGATCTTAACGCCGCAATCACAAAAATGGCTACAAGTAGTATCAATGCAAGTGTTGGCAGAACATACTTTAACAAACTCCTCACTTTTCTTGACTCCCCATGTTTAGGACTTTCACAAGCTTCAAGTTGCAACCCACATAAAGCATCATTACCCATAAAAGATTGAGAAGAGAAGTTTCTGAAAGGTCCTCCATCAGGTATTTTCCCAGTAAGATGATTGAAAGAAACATTTAAATAGACAAGATACTGAAGTTTCTCCAAGGACATGGGCATGACACCAGAAAGATTATTCTGTGAAAGATCCAAATATCCCAAGCCTACTAAGCTGCCAAATGATTCAGGTATATGACCATGTAACATGTTTATTGACAATGAAAGATTTACTAAATGTTGTAGCTGCCCTAAAGTGCTTGGAATCTCACCAGTGAACTGATTTGATGATAGATATAACTCTGTAATGCTGCTCAACGAACCGACATCAGGAGATATAGTGCCACTGAGATGATTTGAAGACAAATCTAGAATTTGGATTTTGTTATTCAACCATAAGGATGGTGGCAAACTAGAAAAAAATTGATTAGAACCTAGATATAATTGTGTGAGTGAAGAAAGATTTCCCAGGCAGCTTGGTATCCTCCCTGAAAGCTTGTTCTTATGCAATCCAAGGAAATATAAATCCTTCAAATTGCAAATGTTTGCTGGGATTGTCCCATCTAACTTGTTACTTCCCAGATTTATCCTTTGAATTTGTTGTAGATTTCCCAATGTTCTTGGAACCATTCCAGTCAAATAATTATCATCTATGCCAAGCCAGATTAGATTGGTCAGGTTGCCAATTTCAATAGGAATTTGGCCTCTAATGCCGCTATCAGCCGCAAGAAATGTCATAAGAGACATGGATAGATTTCCAACAGGGAAGGATCTTGGGAAAGTTCCATTCAATGGATTCTGTCCTATCTGTAGAGTCTGGAGTTGCTTCAATTTCATAAGGGAAGCAAGGAAGCCTAGCTCAGGGCTTGATGGATCTTTTCCCAATTGATTAAACTGCAGGCTAAGGAACAAAAGTTGATCTAAATTTCCCAAAGTTGCAGGTATATATCCACTCAAGAAATTTCTTCCAAGATCTAGATATGCAAGTTTTGAGGCATTTGAGATAGAGGGAGGAATGCTTCCACTGAAGCTATTGCTAGCCAGATAAAGGCCTTCAATATTGGGAAGTTTGAAAGCCAAGTCAGGTGGAAGATTCCCAGAAAAATTGTTGCCTACAAGAGCAATCTGCTTCAACCTTGATATATTCAACAATGGTCTTGGGAATTCATCCTCAAAACTATTGAAATTAAGATAAATTGCTTTCAGACTTGACAGGTGCCCAAGTTCATAAGGAATGTCTCCATTGATATTGTTATGCGCAATATTAAATTCCTCCAAGTTTGATAGATTGGCAATTGAAGCTGGAATAGTACCAACCAAGTTGTTCAAAAAAAGTGATAATGTTTGTAATGATGATAAGTTCCCAAATTCACTCCATATATTCCCTACAAAATTATGCCAATGCTGCAGATTATAAGGCTTTTCTTGATGCAGCAAACGTCTTACAAGAGATTAACCACCTTTTTATGTTTTCCCCGACTAGTATTTTAATTCATGATATCAAAGAAATAGCAAGGTCTATACCCCAAGCTAATTTCTCGTTTGTAAAGCGTTCAGCGAATACGGTAGAGCTGCTTGTTCTATGTCTGAATGTAATGATTGGTTTTTTAATCCCCCTCCTATCATTTTCGATAGTTTGAGGCAGGATATGAATGAATGACGCTTTTTCTCTCAAAAAAAAAAATAAGGCTTTTCTTGATATATAGGAGATAAGGGTGTTATTCAGGACGGATCAAGAAATTTTTCTGTGTAAAGGTGCAATTCAAATGAATTCAAAAATGTGCATGACAAAATATCAAACATTGATAATATGGTTAGAATACAAAATACATTATAATTACAATACAATGTTTATAATGAACTACGAGACAGTCAAGGGCGAAACTAAAAATATACTTGAGTGGGGCGAAAGCACTATGAAATGCTATACAAATATTTATGACTAAATATGAAATATAACCAATTAGATAAAATAGTTTGAATAGAAAAGACACTACAACTTTAAAAAAATCATTTGTCATAACTAAATCGCAAAATAAATTAAAACAAGCTAAAATAAAGTCTCTCCCCTCGGGTGGATGATTTTGAAAAGCTAAAATAAAGTCTTATTGTTAGTGAGACTTAATTCCAAATACCTATGATATTGAATTTTATAAAACAATATTAAGCTACTTAAACACCTAATATTTTGTATATACATTATTTTACTTTTATATATAAGTTACTATATATATATATATATATATATATGAGCGGGGGCAATTGCTCAATGGGAATTTGGCCTATCATAAACTGAGTTGGAATATACGAAATGCGGGTATAAAATAATAATAATAATAATAACAACTACAACAACAATAATAATAATTCGTGGGACACGCTAGGCCCAAATATGGTATAACACAAAGACTAAAGATAACAGTCTAAAAATAAATAATAAAGAGCTAGGACTAGTAAGGGACTTGTTAAGTTAAGAATCTGCCTTAAGTCTTTGGGTAGGAAGTTAGAACAAGACACCACTAAACGAGCAATATTATAGTGAATTAAGGGAAGATGTCTGGTTTTCAAAAAAAGGGAAGATGTCTAAAATGAGACATGAAACCTTTTATAGTGCATGTCTAGACCTTCAATTCTCCTGACAAGTGTGTAGCGTAGTTGTGTGGCGGCTTTACATGTCATCTGAGCACAAGATGCTTATCGGCTTTAATTTATAATTAACGTGTAAGCCGTAAACCCGGCCGGGCCCTTATATAGGTGTTGGGATTGTGTCTGTACATATTACAGAAAGAAATTAACAGAAATACCTGTGAGATTATTCCTCCCCAGAACTAACTGCTGTAGGGCTGATAAGTTCCCTATTTCTCTTGGCATATTTCCTGCAAATATGTGTTTATGTGTATAGTATTTGCTACATCAAAGATGAACACTGAATGATCTGCACGTACTCAGATCAAACGGTGAAAGATCAGATCAGATGAGACATACCACTGAGATTGTTTTGTGACATGTTGAGAACTCGAAGATTAGTCAACAACCCAAAAGCTGCCGGAATGTTCCCGGAAAGTTGATTGGCGCCCATAAACAAACTCCTCAGCCGCCTCAACCGCCCGAGTTCTTCGGGGACATGTCCATCAAAGCTATTGTCGCTAATGTCGAAGGAAACCAGGAAAGACAGGTTTCCTATGTCTCCAGCAATGGTTCCTCTGAGACCCATTCTAGGAAGAACCAAGGCTGTCACTCTACCATGCCGGCGGCCGCAGGAAACGCCGACCCAGCTGCAGTGAGAGCTATTTTCCGACCAATTCTTTGCCAAAACGCTGCCGGGATCCAACAATAACCGCGACTTGAACGTTACAAGTGCAGCCTTGTCTGTCAGACTACTAGCCCTGTTTAAGGTTGTCTTAGCGATAATCATCATGGATGATTGCAGGAATAATCCGATGATTATGATGAGCAGAAAGTGCAGTCTGTTGTTTGCCATGTTGAAAGAATCAATTGTCAGGAATGAATTCATTCCAAACTAATTCTCTTCTTATAATTGTCAACCAACACAAAAACGTTGACTCCCGGCCCTATTCACAATGTTTCAAATTCTACTCCCAGAACAACAAAACAGGCCTATTAGTCTTTAATTAGCTTCAATGCTTGAATTGGTGTGAGTCCGTCAGTTATAGACAATCTAGCAAGCTGATTTACCTTCTTTTGATTCCATCTTTTATCGACTAAAATCACAAGACAATGTTAACCTTGTGCACGTTCCCGATATAGTAACAGCAGGTTTTCTTCACACTCAAAAAACACAAAAACGTTGAAACAGGAAGCGTATGTGAGGTGACAACATGAGAATTGTTTTGAATAATGGTGATGGGTACATCCCAATAAAAACAATAATATTTCTGATCCTATGACCAACAAGAAATCTGGCCGCCTGTAAATTATGTATGTTAAACTAACATTTATCATTACTGAAACGCCGGAGGGTTAAGTTGCCCGAGTTAAACCTAGCAGGTATATATATATATATATATAGGCATATAGCTAAGAGCAATCCATGAAACTATTGATCTACAAATTAAAACTTTTGTTAGCTGTACGTTCACATGCACAAAGAGTGAGTGAAAGAGATCAGACGACCATCCATCATTCATGCATGCAGCAACGTAACATACAATATAGTTAATCCTGCAAGTCTGCAACAGACTTAATTTTAATATTTTATTAATTTAATTATGTAAGTAGGTGGAGGGATTTTGAAAAATTGTTAGGGTAGGTGGATTGTAGATTTGTAGGTTCCATTATATTGTGGGGCTGGGGTTGCGATTAGTTTGAACACAGAGTTTAAACGTGAGCGCTATAATGATATATGTGATATTATTATAATTTATTAAGTTTGTTGAGAAGTTAATAATGTCATTTGACTTCTTTTTTTTTTTCTTTTTTCTTTTTTGAAATCAAAATGTCATTTTGACTTTATATATGATTCACTTATTCTAGTACGTGTATATTATTTTAATTTGTGTATATATTATGAAGGAAATGACATAATGTCTTATCTAGCTAATTAAAAATGGTGTATTCTAAAAAAAAAAAAATGGACGATCCACACCATGCCATTCAATCACTTCCTTAACTTATGAAAAGTTACAAAAATATTCCGTCACTATCATTTTAGAAATTAGGCTGTTGGGTCATATTAGGAAGAGCCCATCACAAACCCCGGCCCAGAAATCAAATATATGAATATAAAGTGAAAAATAATTACACAAAAAAGTTTAGGTAGAAATCATAAATGTTAAAATCATTGATATCTTAACCTTTAATTTCTTTCGTGGGCAAGAAAACTTAGAAAAGCCTTAGGCCTTCCTCAATAGTGGTGGGTTTTTAGGAGATTTTGCTGGTGTTACTAAGAAAGAGAAAATGAAAGTAAAGGAAAACAAAGAAAAGAAAAAAAAACTGAATAAATAAATAAATAAATAATGATAATGAGGCGCAACTCTCATTAATTCTGATGGGTCCGCATAGTCTGCAAAACTTCCATATTTGCGGGAGGTAAGTTTTTATTCTCTCTCCATTTTATCTCTCCTCCACCTCACTCTTTCTACCTAAAATATCGTGTAAAATTTCCTTATAGGGAAAGATCTTATAACAAGTAGTTGAGTCACGATGATTTATCTCTCTACCCTCAACTATCCTACCACTCTACCAAGGGGTCCGAAGTGAGGAAGACTTTCGCCTTTAATTTTGTGGGTAAGAAAAACCTTTAATTTAAAGTTTGTTAGGACTGGAATATGTTTAGGATGGAGGTGTAAGATGAAGACAATTCGTAGCATGCAGCCCTACCTATCACTCGTACAATCAATATTTCAGAAACTAGCTAGGTCCCGTTACAATTCATGTAATTTGTAGAATTAGCTTAAATTGTTCATTTTTTACTTCAACTTAATTAAAATTAGTTTGGAATTCCTGACAATAGACATGGAAAAGAACAGACGACAACTGCAGTTTCTGCTTATCGGATTTCTGCAATCCATGACGATGATGATCGCTGCGACAACCTTAAACAGTCAGACAGACAGGGCTGCGCTTGTAACGTTTAGGTCTCGGTTGTTGTTAGATCCCGGCAGAGTCTTGGCAAATAATTGGTCGGAAACGAGCTCTCACTGCAGCTGGGTCGGCGTTTTCTGCGGCCGCCGGCATGATAGAGTGACAGCCTTGGTTCTTCCTAGTATGGGTCTCATAGGAACCATTGCTGGAAACATAGGAAACCTGTCTTTCCTGGTTTCCTTCGACATTAGCGGCAATAGCTTTTACGGACATGTCCCCGAAGAACTCGGGCTGTTGAGGCGGCTGAGGAGTTTGTTTATGGGCGCCAATCAACTTTCTGGGAACATTCCGGCGGCTTTTGGGTTGTTGACTAATCTTCGAGTTCTCAGCATGTCACAAAACCATCTCAGTGGTATGTCTCATCTGATCTTTCACCGTTTCAGTACAGTTGAGAACATCTTTCATCTTTCATATTTGCAGGAAATGTGCCAAGAGAAATAGGGAACTTATCAGCCCTTCAACAGTTAGCTCTGGGGTGGAATAATCTTACAGGTTTTTCTTTCTTTCTTCAATTCCTGTAATATGTATAGACATAAAGACCCTTATCTCCTATCAAGAAAAGCCTTATAGGGACAATCTCACTGTACTAAATTCCCAATCAACTAATCAGGTTGTTGACTAGTAACTAAAAGGTTATAAGTTCACTTCCCCAAACCAAAACAGTCTAGTCAAGTTTGTT
>CM008339.1:7897735-7916039 GCA_002525835.2 Ipomoea batatas
TGGACGAAGATTCACAGAGGCTAAACCTTTTATCAGTGTGCACAAGGAGCCCCTCATCCCCACACTGTGGCTGGTGAGATTCAATCATCTGTGACCAGTTAAGCTGCCCATGCGGATGAACTTATCACTCTTGTGACTAATTGAGAATCAAATTTGCAATTCATGATAATATGCACTTTTCCTATAAGTTAAAAGGACCAAAAAGTGCAATTTCCTTAATATTAATATTTATTGTAATTGTGGGTATTAAAATAGACTTTCATTTTGAACATTTCTACCAAAGAGTTGGTGGTTAAAGACAAATTCCACAACCAAGTTGGGATTAGGTATGAATTATGATTACCTACCTCAGATGGTGACACACTTGAAAGGCAAAACCTCAAAATAACCCAAAAAAGCTCAAAAGTATAGTAAATCAGTTTCAGATCACTAATTCAATTCAAGCCCAGAATGCATCTTGCTTTGATATAATCTGATCTATAAGTTGATCATCATCCATATGGAGATTCATTAGAATCACCTTTGCATGCTAGAGTTCTCCTTCTCCATAGAAATTATGCAGGCCAGTCTGTCATAGACCTGTATGGCATTCAGTAATCTTAATACTATTTTCATGAAAACTAAAGCTAATATCGTAATATTAGAGCTTCAATCTCAAAATATATGTGTAAGGTACCTCAGAAAGCTGGTTTTTGTCATCATCTTCTATCTTCGATGGTAGAGGATCGTACCTGGATAGCATAAGATTAAGATACATGGTTCTCTCAGTTCATTCAGGCCATGAAGTTCATTGTATCGTTGATTATCAATTTATCATCCCCTTACCATTCCCTTGGGATCCCGGCTTCATGTCTAGCGGTATAGTTGAATGGTCCTTTCAGCTCCACATCATACTCCTTCAACAAGTCTGTAAAAGATGAAGAGATTGAATTCACCGGAAAAAATCTTATGTTTTCCCCCGCAAAAGGCACAAACTAGAGCATACCTTCAAAAGCAGAGGAAGGGGGGCGGTCCATTTTCTGACAAACGTGTAAAAACCAGGAGACACCAACTGCTACGTGCGCTACTTCTTCGTCTGCAATTCTGGCCACAATGTCGGCAGTCCTATGATCTCCAAAGCCGATTAGTCTTTGCACTAGTCGAGGACCAGCATCAAGGCCTCTAGCCTCCTATAGTAATAAGAACATGAAAACAGTAAAAGAAATTCAACTCTAAAGTATCAAATCACGAGACCTTTTGCTCTCACCACTCAGAGTTGAGAGTATTATGAACAGAAAGCATAGTAAGAAGAAAACGAACTCATATAAGCGGGATAGTTCTATGAACTGGTACTAACATCATCAGATAATCTTCTAAAACGAGCAATTCAGTGTCAGTGTATTCTTATGCACCTGGACTAGGGGGATTGCTGCGAGGCGGGCAGCAACATCATCGGATGTCTTATCACATTCCCTCCATAGCAGATTGTGAGCAGGCATGTCACCATAGCTGTTGGTGAGAAAAACAGAAGACGCTAAAAATCCACAAGACTAAACTAGAATATCTCGTTACAGACAAATTCAAAGGTGTTTTGAATTCACCTGAATCCTAGCTCGGCCAATCTCTGTGAACACCAAGCAAAATGGCGACTCTCGTCATCAGCCACATGAGCAAAATCAGCAAAGAATCCCTCACCGAGGAGCTCACAATATGGTGAAAAACGAACAACAGTGTCCCATGCCAAATCAATAGCATTTAGCTCCACATGAGCAAGATTATGAAGCATATAGGCATTAAGAGGTAACCCCAAGTGTTTGTGAGATGGGATTTCCTTTGGCGAAACCTGGAGTCAAGTAATAACCAAATGTCAATTACAGGCATTCAATATGTAAATTGTGAACATTCAGTATATAAAATGGTGAATATTCAATAGGTAAATCGTGAACATTCAATATATAAATTAAATTGTGTATTTTTGGACCCGAGTCCACATAATAATTTGCCCATTTCAATGCAGAAATACTCTAACAAAGGAGTAAAAAATGAATATATCCCAGAAACAAACAAACAAAAAAGATAATTACAAACCAGTTTGGGTATAGGAGGCCTGGCAGGCTTAGCCGGCGGTTGAAAGACTCCAATGGGCAATCCCTTTTGACGCCACCTACAATAACCCAAGTGGGAAAGCATTGATTTCTTCAGAGGGTCGGCAGTGGAGAGAACCGCGGCACCAATTTCAGCCAGAGAAGATCCTGACCGGAACTCCTCAGAGCGTTGGACCGTTGAGTTTCCCGGTAACGGCGGCTCGACATCTGGACCATTGGGCCCCCAAACACGGTCGTGGTTCAGAGTCCCCTGTCTCCAATTCTGCAGACCTGACCACTGGTTTGGTATTTGTGGATAATGAATAGACGAAATTGTGGAAGAAAAGTGTTTGGTTTGAGTGATAATGGTGCGAGGAGTAAGGGGCCGAGAGCATATAGTACACCACTGTGTGATGGAGGAGAGCATGCTTGCCCCTAATCACTTCATTACTTCATTTGGATTTTAAACTTCTCTCAGTTCTCTATGAAGGGGATGGGAGATTGGGAGAGATGATGTGTTCTCAATTCTCAAATCTTACTCCTAAATTTGACCTAAATAACTGATTAGTTACTTTTTCCATGTGAGTTCTAATACAAATATTTATATCAAGATTTTTGTATATCGGAACAAAAGTTAGAGTAAAAAATGAGAATACATATAATAACTTTGAATCGCACAAGCAATTCAATTAGTGCTGAATGTTATTAAATCCTGACAATTGCAATGTGAAATTACATTCAGGCACATTGGTTCATGGTCCTCTCACCTAATAAACTGTTGAGTTATTATAATTTTGTCCCTCCACTATCTTGTCGAGTTGTAAGGGAGGAAATTTTGTTTTTTTTTGGGGGATAGCAAGTAAAACCAAAAGTACAGCCAAACAAATTAGCTAACACAGAAATGGACCCCAACAGAAGGTGTTTCATTCATTTACACAAATCATCATTACAAATATTGCAACATTCAAGAATTTGACTTGCACGTCAGTGGGGGGAAATCCAGCTCCCTGGATATGCTGTGGTTAGCAATGCACAGAGCTTACACATTACAGTACTACCTACATTATTATTATACATATCCATGAAACAGTGAGCATCTAAAACCAAAAACCTAAAGCACCCAGTCTTAAAGGATTATATGATACACTTTGCTGAAGCCAAGAATCTTGATAAGAGATCGCCATATTCTTCGTCACTGCTGACATGGCAGGATCTGCAAATTAATCACAACAGTCATCATGGATGATGTAAGATGAGCATCCATAAAGCATACTACAACTAACTAGCCAATGAAGACATGAGTTTAGTTTTCCCAAACTACATGAGATTTGGGAGCCATTTATCCAGATATTACCATTGACTATTTCATTACTGAAATTCAAGATGGCAATGCTATAAAACGCATTTTTTAATCATCAGTGTTTCTGCAAAACATGATGGCCATGTTTTAAAGGAAAGATAGATAAGGATAGCATAACCACTTCCACATCACGCGTTCTAAAAATTCCATTTACAAAGAAGATATACAGAGGCTTAGAGAAATTGAAGTTGCAAACACTAGGGACACAATAAAGAGACCGCCTGGAGAATATAAAGATTACTGTAGTAAACAGCAAAGTCGGACCAAAATTGTTTATTTTATTAATAACCAATCTCATTTCAGTTACAAAAGAACCCACTAAATTTAAACAACTGTCATCTTACCTGGGCAACCAGTTCAACTCCTTGGTGAATGTTCTGTATCAGATTCACCTTCTGAAGAGCTTTCACTATGAGAATCTGTTGTAATAAAAGATGAAATAAATTAAAAAATGAGGCAGAATGGCTGAACATATAGTAACCTGTAACCGCGTATCAATCCAACACACAATGCTAAAAGATAAAGATTATATGAATACCACTTGATGAAGATCCTGAATCGGTACTAGAGCTGCTTGATTTAGCTGCATTATTCTCTAGCTTTTCCTCTTCAGCAGGAGCAGAAGAAATGTCCTTTCCTTCTGCTTATATACAGACTAAGTCAGCAAGCATCACATGAAAAAAATATTTATATGTAGTCCTAGACAAGGGTAAGCTTCACAATCCACAAAACCATACAGATATAAAGATTAAAGACTTAATTTTCCACATCAAGTAGGTAGTCTTAACTAATTAACTAAAGCAAGTTATTACCTGCTTTGCGTTCTGTTGGAGTTTTGTTTAGAGCTTCAGTTGTGGTTTCTACCACGACTGGGGGATTTTTCTGCAGACATAGCAAGAAAGAGGTTATGCAACTAAAATGAGTGAGTGTGTGTGTGTGTGGATAGAGAGAGAGTATACAGGTCAATAGTTTACCTTATCCCGAACATTCTGTTCAATTTCCTTTATAGGTTGAGTGGCAAGTTCAGGCTTTTCAGCTTTTCTTTTGTTCTTGCTCAAACTCTTCTTGTAGTTAGTTACAAACCTATCAAGCTCCCAAAGTGTTTCTGTATCAACACTATCAATATCCACTTCAATCTCATCATCATGTTGGCTGAGAGAAGAGTTCCTCTTTTTTATAATTTGCACTACATTCTCAAGCTTTTCAGAAGGTAAATTTTGTAGGTTCATGCTAAGTTTTTGCTTTTCATCATATGTCATATCCCTTTTATTGGGATCTTTTGCCTTTGGCTTCTTTGGGGCAGGGGTTCTCCCTGTGTGGGGGGGATTCATGGGTTTTGATTTTGGATCTGTGGGGAGGGTCATGGATTCAGACCTGCCGAATTTTTTTCTCATTTCAGAGTTTGGCAATTTAGGACCCTTACGAGATGTAGGAGTAGGTAAACCCACATCATAATCCACTGCAAGTCTCAACTCCCGCATATAATCAGCCTCTATAGCAGGCCATTTGTTTTCAAATATCTGCAAGAGCTGCTCAGCCATTACATGAACATCTTGCCCCTTTGAATTATACGTCATGGCATTCTGAAATGTAAGTCTCACATCCTCTGCAAATTCTCTAGGAGATTTATACCAATTACTATCCATCCTAGATTTCACCGTACCAAGATCCATTGGATGCTTAATGATGTCAAAATAGTCATGTAAACCAAGACCAACAGTATCAACCGGTTTGTTAAACACCCAGCCATGCTTATGCTTCATTAATCTTTCCAGCAATGCACAACAATTCTTGAACACTTGATTTGAGGACTTTCCCAAGCCAAAACTATGTCCTGATTCCACCCCTCCCACTTTTTTCACATTTGATTTTGTTTTTTTGTTACTTTCCGCAGGTGGAATCTTATCTTTTGCAAGCAAGAAATCTGAATTTCGATAGAACTGGTTTGCCTTTGGTGTCCTCTTCTCTTTCTCGGCATTATCACTTACACCATGACTGTTCTCCAACACCGACACACTCAACTGATGCAAAGGCCGTGATTCACGGGGTGTGACTGTTGTTGCTGCCTCAGCTGGCACCTTTTTAGCCCCTCCAGCTTTGTCAATGATGTGGTCATTCTTTTGTATCTCTTTTGTCTCAATATTCTTCACCAAACTCCTAACCGTGTCCAACTCACTCTGCAGCTTCCTCCTTAATTCACGCATCTCCTGCTTTGATTTCATTGACAAGCTAATGGTAACCCTATTTTCTTGTCTTGCAACTCCAAGCTTCCCCCCTTCATTACCACCTGGTACTCCACGACCGCCCAAAGGCGCAGCCAATGCACGATTAAGACTCGAAGAACTTTCCAAGGCTGCATTAGGAAGGGAATTAACCAGAGGTTGAGACCATTCATCATCTTCTGCAGCTTCTTGAGCTTGCAACTCTTGTGTCGGATTACTATTATAGCTTTTTAACCCTTTAAATGACTTCCTTGTGTACACTTTGTCGCCCAATTTCGGCTTCTCTTTCGATCCTTCATGTCCTCCACTCCCACCCCCCATCATCATTTCTCACACATTCAACTCCAAAACCCTAATTAAGGCATTCCGAAAGATTGAAATATTAATATGCATACATAAAACGAAGAAATATATGTTTCATCTCAACAAACAGCGCCAAACACACGCTAATCCCTTTCTGAGGATTTGATATATGCATATATGATCTATAATCCATGAAATCGACACGGAGATGTTTACATACATAACTAGGGTTTACGGTAAATTAGAGCTATGAACGTACCTTTTCCGTAGAAAGCCTTCTCTCTCTAAACTTCACTCTCCGTGTTCGATCCGGTGCTCTGCATTTACGATTCATGCCTCCCAATCCTCTTTTAGATGAGCCCGTAATCGGCAGAGAATCAAAGGCAGCGATGAAGAGAGGAGGGCGAAGGTCGACGCGAGTGAACCGGGCGTGCCAAGCACGGAGAGATGGAGGGCTGGGATTTTTCCTCTGCGGTAATGGAGAGTGCATCAACGGCTGGGATTTCGCTGTTGTTGGTAGTTGACGATTCAAGTTTGGCTCTTTCTATGCTGGCCCACGCGTTGAGGGTGGCGCGTTCTTTACAGATACAGCTTGTGGATTCGTGGTCCTCTGCCCCGTTCCTTCTTAATTTCGAGTCCGCTGATAGTGAGTGGTGATTGGGCTGGGCTTTCCCAACTAAGCCCATTATAAGTAGTTTGGGTTAATAGAAATTTAAGAAATACTTCTTCTAGGCCCATGTTGAAACCGACCAATATTTATACCATGGACCCGTGTCCATTTACATAGTGAATGTTTATAGTTTGAATTGTAAACATTTAGTAAGTAAATTGTGAATATTCAGTATGTAATACATATTTTGGACTCAGGTTCACCTTACAATGTGGATCTGGATCCACAGAATAATTTACCGAAATCGACACATAGTAGACTTGTAGTATAGACTATTGAGACTTATAAGGTGTGAATAAGATGACGCAAGTCTCTAGTCTTGAAAAATGGAATAAGATATGAGATGATCCAACAAAATGCGGGATTAGACTAGGAAACACCGTTTTGACAATAAAATTATTACAAGGGAATGTTACTAAATCAATTACATTGTGAAGCCTTCTTATGACCCTAACCAGCATCGAGAAGGCTTTACCCGCCTTGCTGGCCTAACCAACATGAACCAACTCAAACTGAGAAAGCACTTAAAATCTTCTGGTTACCCTGTCTGATTAATTACATCACATATAAAATTTTGATTAATTTATGAGATTGGTCTTAAGATATTACACTTATTCCCTCTGCATTTAAATTAATTAATAATTATTCATATATTTTAGTAGTGTTGAAGTCACTATCCAAGCTAAAGAAGACAGAATGATTCTGCCTGCCATCATGTTATTATCTAAATATAGAGATTTTGTCTTATACGGTTATACCATTAAGTTAATGCACTTTGAATGCATTTTACTATAAATATAATCAGAAGATTATGAAATGGAAAATAATTTCATGCATCTCATCACCACTCATCAATATATATACAGTTCCTATAACATCTTATCTACTTTGCATCACTTTCAATTCATATGTGATGCACAGCAAGAAAAAATGAGAATCGAACATGAAACCTTAAACTCGTGACGAGTATTTAGGGTAATGCATGCATGAACTATAAACTGCTCAACATTAAGACACATTAATGCCTATGGCTACGGTGTTTAATCAGTAGCCATCTTTGTTGAGACGGGACACATCATATCCTTCGTTTGTTTTAATGATGTATCGGGTCAGGTCCCCCGGGACTATTTCGCATGAGTGTATACAAGCTTCCATTTCTGCCATCGCCTCCCTCGACAGCTTTCTCTCTTTGGAAAAGGGCTCGAAAAGGCGCTGTGAGGCGTTTTTCGTGCTGAGAATGCTGCAGAGGCCGGGGTTGAGATCCTGGCAGCAATATCAGCAGCACAATCAGGGCTAAACAGAAGTTCCCAGAAGACATTTTTACTTGTTTGAATCAAGATAATGGTGAAATGTATCTGATTTGCTGCTCTCTGGAACTGAAATGCAGGTATTTATAGGCAGTTTCCCTTCAGCTTTTTGTGCTGAAACAAGTGGGAGGGTGGGGGCTAGCTTTTGAGCGCACACCACACTGTTTGTTGTTTTGTTATATATATGGTTACACTTTCAACATGGCTATTTATCAATTTCCACAAGTACTGCATTTCATTTGGTGATGATAATGACTTACAGCACATCTATTTTCACATTGGAGCTATCCAGTTACTGGTTCAGCAGCAAAACAAAACAATTCAGTCCAATCGACATTCGATATCCCCACCAATGTGAGACTAATCTAAGTTCTACCTATGTGACTATGTCGTGCATGCCCGTAGAGTTAAACTCTTACTTGAGAAAGGCCTGGCTGGCTGAGAACTTTTTAACATCACGCACTTTTTTGACTTTGCAGTTGCATTAGCAGTTCGCTTATCAACTGCTCCAAACTGGTGTCTGGGTTAAACTCGATCTTACTTGGGAAAGGCTTGGCCCAGAACCTTTTAACATCAATACTCTTACAGGGCGTTTGGTTGGGAGGAGGGAATTAGGGGGGAAAAGAATTGTAATTCGGTGGAATTGCAATTTAATGAATAAAGTAGGAATTGAAATTACATTGTTTGGTATGCAGGAATAGGAGTACAGGGAATTTAAAGGTAATAAGTGACAGAATGACTAAAATGCCCTTATTTAATAATACTAATAATAATATAATTTTACACACAATAAGCAAAATACATATCTTAAAATGGGTTACTGCTTTTTTTTTTTTTTTTTTAAGGTAAAATGGGANGGTTTGTCCTTGTTAATCTGTGGAAGGGGAGAAAAGCAAGAGAAATGGGCTTATAATAATAAAGCTCTCTTTTAGAACTTTCCCCTTCTGAATCCATGAAGGGTCACAATCTGTCAAGTGGCCTTTTCTTTGATGACCTTAAACAAATCACATAATCCAAGGTTGTCATGTCCGCATTCTCTTTTCACCACTCCTGTCAGCAATCAATCTAAGTTAGTTCTGTCAACTCCATATTCTCAGTTATAAGCCTCCTTCATCCTCAAAGATTTCAACTTTGAAGCATATATATATGATAAAACTACTCAGCCATATATAGTAGTCAGTGGCCTCAAGAATTCATGGCACCTCATGTAGGATTTGAAGCTGCAAACTTCAGAGATCTTGACCTCTGAAATATGGTTTTAATGATGTATAAGCTCTGTACTTGTTCATGCTCCTTTTTAGACTATCATACATAAAGATTCCAAGTGGGAATAGCACTGGAATGAATATTCTTGGAGTGGACTAGTGGAGTGATCCTTAATCCCAGAATTCTATCTATTATGCACAACTTCAGCCAAATTGGTCGAGCTGTTGACTTGATAATCACAAGATTATAAATTCAACTTCCAGAACCGGTCAGGACAATTTAAGTTGATTTATTTCTTCCTGGTCAATTTAAGTTGATTTATCTCTTCCTGGTCAACTATTTGACAATTTAGGTTAATTTACCTCTTCCTTAATCCCAAAATTCTATCTATTATGGACAACTCCAGCCAAATTGATCGAACTGTTGACTTGATAATTACAAAATTATAAGTTCAACTTTCAGAACCTATCAACTATGGACAATTTACTTTGATTTATCTCTTCCTTATAATCCTTTGTCGGCTAGGGTCACCGAATTTTCCAGAACATACCTTGCAAATAGTGACTGCGAATTTTTCTCGTTAATCAAAAACTTATATCCATTATTGGTGGCCCTCACACACTGAAGGTACACTGCAAAATGTTAACAAAGTCAATACAGTATAGTTTTTGCAGTTGTGCGCTCAAACGCAATCAACATTGATCATAAGAAAGTGCTGGGAAGACCAGATTTAATCATTGTCTTCATGCCAAAAAACAAGCAAGAAATGATAGCTAATGCACACTATCATTGATACATGGAATCCCTTTTCTGGGTTCTTTGATAGAGCCAATGGAATCTCAATACTCAATAGAGAATTGATGACCCAAAAACTTTACCTAATTACATGACTAAGCTTCATTGTTAGTTAAACCTTTAGGCTCAGGACCACAACAATTGAAAGTAAACAAAGCTAAAGAAAAACAAACAGAATATGAAAAGGATAAGAACATCCTATTCTTATATCTTTAGCACAGAATATAGAACATCCTATAAAATTTATAAAGTTTGAAGAACAGAATTTCAGAATATATGTTTAGCTGAGGCAACTGGCAAACAGCATATATAAACAGTATCAAGATTTGCAGCAATTAATACCCAGAAAGAATCTGTTTTGAATTTGACAGATTGGGGAAATACCCAGAAAGAATCTAATCTAATACAGTATATTTCTGCTATTGTAAGTCTCAACTAACACTACAAAAGTATAGAACCAAAAAATAATCAGAGAAGATCCAACTATCTGAAGTGCATCCTCAACATCTTGGATGAACTCTGGGTCAAGAATTCACAATCTTTCTCACTGGTTTCGGCCAATTTTCGCTTTCGGGTATTCGAAGAAGCTGCAGGAGGGAGAAGATGGGATGGAATTGGGCTGTTGGATTGAATTGGAGTGTTGAAAAGGTGAGTAATGTCTCTGAGAGGCCTCCTGAGAATCCTCTTCTTGGAAAGCTTGGTTTTTGAAGGCTTTGGGGTGAATTTTTCTGCAGATAATGGTGGGATGTTCTCTTTGTTATCATGCTCAACAATGGCGACTGCTATTCCCTCCATTGCGGATTAAAGATTGGAGAGAATTGAAGAAGAATTGGGAATGGAGTGATGGATGGTTTCTGGGAAAGTTTGGGTCAGCCATTTTTATAGTTTATGAAACGATTTTGGAGGGATGGGTTTGAGTTTTTGAAGTTTTGCTGAAAAAAAGTGTTAATAGTCTGATGGATTCTTGAAATTCTGAGGATTTTCAATTGAATTTCAGTTTTGGGTGCTGAAATTTTGTTTGGAAGTCGAAATAAATTTCAAATTTTGGAGGGGAATAAAATGGGAAAACAAATGCGAAAACCGTAAACCGCCAAACAGGATTTTGGGACCTCGAAATTTCCGAAACTCACACGTCACGTGAGGAGAGGAGGGAAAAGCCTTCTGAGTTTTGGGTTTTTACTCTTTTGACTTTGAAATTTTGGCTCCTTAAATTAATAAGAGTTTTTTTTTCTTTTTATGGAAGGAATTTTAATTCCCTCACATCATTTTTAAAAATAAAAGTAATGTATTCAATTCAATTTTTTGTGGGTAAAACATTAAAAATTCACGCCAGTTTGGTAACTAGTAACAGTATAATTTAGTTGAGTCAAATTAGAATTGCCAACAAAATTTAGTGCAATTTAAAACATTGTAAACAATGATTTTTTTGCGAGAACTTAACTTTGACTCAAATTTGAGCTATTTGATCATAACTCAAATAAGTCCAATAAGAATATTTTTTTAACACAAAAATTGTAATAACAAACATTTTAGAGTTAAGGGTAATACTTGTGTGAAATCGTTTCGCGAATATTTATTCGAGAGACGGGTTGAGTTAATATGCAAATGTAATTAAATTAGAAATAAAAGATTTGTTACTTATAAGGGAAAACATAATACTTTTGAGTACAAAATGTAATACTTTTATTTTTTTGATGTAAGAATATTAATTTTTCATCAAAAAAATTATATTTTCCCTTATAAGTAATGTTGCACTTATAAAGTCAAATTTACCTTTTAATTGGTATGAAAAACGAGTTACATGGTCTAAATTATAGTCCACTGAAGTTAAGAAACATTAGTTTTTTTTTTTTTTGTCAGATCACGATGTGTCTTGACTATTGAGTATACCTTAATTGTACGAGGTACCTTTAAGCGCGTGTCATACTCAAAACTATCCCAATTCACATCGGACTGACCCAATTAATTAATTATAACCCAACAAAACAAAGAGAGAGCTAAGCTGCATGGCCCAATAGGTTGTAGGCCTCAGGCCCAACTCCATTACAGTGGACCAGTGGTGAGAATAAAGGAGAAGAAAATATTGAAAAAAGGGGATTCGGAAAAGAGAGAAAAAGAAAGGTGCAGTGAGAGGGGAGGGAACAAATTGATCTGTATTGAAAGGGAGAGCCCCAACATGCTTCAAATCTTCATGTTTACCTTATATGTCTTCTAGCTGCTAGTGCACGGTAACATATATTAACATGCACCANATTTACAATATCTTTTCCATCAAGTCTTATTTTTTATAAATGATGAAATGATAAGATATATATAGTATCCAATCCAATATCCATTACTTATACAAAGACATTTTGGTACACGTGTCAAGAAAACATGCCAGGTGAACTCCGTCTTTACGTTTCTGATTGTCCTACTCAACCACTCTCTCCCTATATCGCTTTTCGTCTCTCTCTCTCTCTCTCTCTCTAATTCGGTCCGTCCTTTATTTATCGTCGTCTTCTTTATTGCTAATGATCCCTGATCATTTTCTTTTTCTTTTTTTTTTTGTTCATTTTAAATTTCTGCTCCAAAACCCCTCAAAAGCTCTTCTTTTAGGCTCTGGGTTTCCGTCTTCTTTCTCAAAAAGTGAGTTCCTCTTACTCAATAACTTCTTATATATACAAGCTAGCAAATACGTGTATGCATATAGGGAGTGATAAAATGTTCTTAATTGGTTTTGGTTTTGATCATGGTTGTGAATTTTGTCCTAATTGTTTGTCTGGGGTAGTGGGAGAGCATTAACGAAGCTTGATTGTGTTATGCTGAAGTTACTGAGCTTTTTCTGTTCTCTGTTTTTATTTTTTTTGAAGGATAAAGATGGAATTTTTTTGGGGGAATTGTTTGTGTCATGATTATTGGTGTGAAGCTTTGCAGTTTTGGGTAAATTTTTGTTTCTGATTGTTATGTTATGCTTTAGTGGGTTGATGAATTGCTTGAAGGGTTAGGAATGGTTTTGTGGGAAACTTGGTTTGGAGTGTTGTTTTAGAGGGAAGAAAGCTTCTTTGCCTGCTGGGGGATGACTGAAATGGCTTTGGAATCTAGAAAGCATAATAAATTATTCTCCAATATTACAAGCTAAGTTATGTAGTATAAATGGCTTTTGTGAAGAATGCAATTGGCTTTATTAATTGCCATTATAATCATATCATTCTCCTTCAATCTTTCACCCAAAACTGCCATCTTTGTTTACCTGAGTATGCTGAAAAAATCTGCTTCATAACAAGAAAGAATATAGTGGTGTTCATGCGCATTTTAGTTTGCTGTTTGTAGCAAGGCAAAATATGAGGTTTGGTGTATGATTTGCAAACAATCCTGGATGGGTTTAAACAGTAATCATTGATTCACAAAAACCGTTTTTTGTGTTTTTTGAATTATAGTATATTGGGTTGATTGAAGATTGTTGTGCTGTAAAGATTTTGGGTTTTTTTCGTTTTTCTGTAATTCTGTCTGACTCTTTCAATTTGGTTTGGGGCGTGTTCCTGTGTAAGGTCGTAATAGTTGTTGAATTCTATACTTAAGCAGCAACACCGCCTTGAAGTGCCTTGTTTTGTTAACTCACGTGCACTTGACAAATTGCTCTTTCGATGGATTTGAAAGCAATATCCTGGGTTGGGAATATATATCAGAAGTTTGAAGCTATGTGTCTAGAGGTTGAAGAGGTTATGTATCAGGTGAACCCCGCTTCTAATTGCCTAGAGCGTTAAGTCGAAAGTGATTTGAACTTAAAATCCTTTTTTAAGGGTTGGGATAAGAAATTGACTTATTTTATTGTTTGTTTATGTTTCAGGACACCGTTGATTACGTTGAAAATCAGGTGCAAACAGTTGGTGCGAGTATGAAGAAGTTTTATTCGGAAATTATGCAAGATTTGCATCCTGAATCTTACGTAGATCCCGTGAAAGTTGCTGCTGCTGACTTGTCTTTGAATCCTTATGCTCACCATGAGATTGAGAAGAAGCTAAAGGCGAGCCTCAAAGAACATTCTAGAGGCGTGGATATGAAATTTACCGAAGATACTGAAGTCATCAAGGGTAGTGATACTACTGCTTATCCATCGTTTCTTAACGAACTGTGAGATCATACATAACGGTGTACCTCTGCCACCGGGCAATTCTAAGTGTATTTTATGATGTATTCAGGAAAAAGCAAACATGGTGGGATCTATAAACGCAGAAGTGTTGGGAACAGAAAGAATGCTAAAGACAACCATCCTCCATTAAGGATGTATTTACCTGTGACTAGGAAGTCCTCGGCCAGTGGTATAAGAGAAGGTTATGAAATGGCGTCTGACCGCATGGATGTAACTTCTCATCTAGCCTCGGCTAAAGGATATGCCTCTCGAGAAATGGTAAATGAAATTTGTGATCCTAAATCAGATACAAATATGCACACAACCAGCAGGGCTATAGATAATGCAGTATCTGACACGGCACTAAACGATGAATATGCTGAGCAGAAGCAAGATCCTGGATGCACTTCCCCTTTCGGGGGCTCATCATCAGGATCAAGTGGTATGTAGTCCTATATATATATATTTCTTTTATGATGCCATTCTATTCTATTCCCTTTTTGTTCCAATTTCTACTAGTAATATTTTGTTAACGATGCTATGACATTAGGTACACCACATGGACATTTGACAGATGGCTCAATTTCTCATACTGGTGACAGTACAATCAACAATGGATCTGCAGGTGAGGTCATCTTTACCTCCACTATGAAATCAAGATGGAAACTTGGGTGGGGTGGGGGGCAACCCCAGCCAAATTGGTCGGGTAGTTGGCTTGATAACCACAAGGTTCCAAGTTCGACTCTCGGTGAGAGTGGCCTATTGGCTTTCTTGGTTTGAGCCGGTCAGCTATAGGCAACATAAGCTGGTTAAGCCAGTTTACCTGCTTGTGATCCTTTGCCGACTATGGTCACAAGGCAGGGTTTACCTGGTTCATACCCTAGGGTAGTGACTGAAACAATTTTATATATAGTGATGTTAACCAGTCTACTTTAGTTCCGCTTTGATGTTAAGTTGGCATGAGTGGTCATCGTTCTTGCTCATAAATATGACACATTTATGCTTAGACTCGTTTGATATATTGGAATTATTTACGGTGTATGCACCATTGGTCATTCTACACACTTCTATGCCCAATTCTTTTAAAGGTTGCCCCATTTTATCTACTAGAGTAAAAATTCTTATATTCCTCTGCTGTTACTGCTCTCTACAGTAAGATCAGAAAACCATGATTTCGATGTACTCAAGGCGAGTGATGTGCTTGAACAAGAAGTGGAAGTAGATCATGATGTTGAGTCACGGTTGGAGGAAACATGTGTATTGGTTGAAGGGGACGAGCTTCTTGCCCCACAAGATCCCGTCAAACACAAGTCGTACAAGGTTCGAGAGCTGTACACACACACACACACACATATCAACACGCTCACACACAAAACACAAATGCGTATCTTCTGCCATTTATGTGTGTGCATCAATACATATATGCTTACATGTACAATATTTTCCAGAAAAAGATTCGCGAAGCGTTTTCTTCAAGAATGAGATTAACGAGGAAGGAGTATGAGAATCTTGCAACACGATACGAAAATCAACCTTCAAATCGTGATTCTGAAGAGAAGGAAGTGCCTCCTGCTCTGGGAATGAAGGCAAGCACAAAGGTATCATCAGCAAGTGACTTTCCTGATTCTGAGTGGGAGCTGCTCTAGATATGAAGCTTACTGGAAATAGTATTTTGCACTTCCCAATCAATGTGTATATTTATACAAGAATGTGAAGAGTTAGGAATGTGCATTGCTTATCAGTAATAAATATAATCCTACTATTCTCTTCATGTACCTACCGATAAATACTGCACATTAAGATTGTAATAATAATGTAATAATAGAAAATGTTATACCGATTAAATTCGGTTTACACTCATGAACTAAACACACACATAGTACATAGTTCTACATCTATTAATCAAACACATCTTTGGTACATACAATTTTCGAAGCATAATTCAACTGGTTGGAAAATTAATGGTTTTGGTTTGTCGGAAACTGAATTAATAGTTCTGCTTTGCTGCCAGTCACTGAGTAGGGTAATATGATTTATTTTGCTGGATGGGTAACAAACTCCATGAATTCTTGATCATTTCCTAAAGCATGTAGTGTTTGAGGAAGAAGGCAAACCTCAATGTCCACACTCCCTTTTTCCAGTCCAGGAAAGAGGCTGAATTTCCCATCAGCTTTATTGTCCATTCCACACCTCACAGCTACTGGCTTCCCCCACCCAAAATCAGTGGCATACACATTGTTTCTTGGGGAGCTAGCAATGCCCAGAAAGTTGGCAAAGAACACTTTGCTCTTCTGGGCAATCACAGGAGATTTCACCCAATTCTGGTAATACTCCATCACCTCTACATGATCCTGATTAGACACCACCTCGTGTATTTGCCAGGCTGCCCAGCCTAATCCTCTCTGCAGCAGCTCCCCTGCATTTGCCTTTGCGAGCTTGCTGTGAATCGCGTTCCCCCAATACCCTTCGGGCAATGGCGGATTCATCCTCCATCTCGTGCCTATTGGCACGTAGATAGACACGTCTTCGGTGGCGTTTAGGTGACGGGCACGAGTGATGGCCATCCACATATGATTGCAGGGAGGAGATGGAGTCTGTTCCTATTTCAGAGTTGGCTTTTTCCTTGAGCTTTGCAATGGTGTCTTTGCTGAAATGGAACACCCTCTCCTCCAATGGCGGCGGGGCGAAGGAGCTGGACAACATTTCTCCCTGGAGATCAAACGGGAGGCGAATGGGGCGGGCGATGTTGCCTGGAAACCATGGATCAAGAACGGGAGACAAAGATAACTGAGGCATACCCCGCGAGATTTCAGACCAAGAATTGAAGAAATGCCAGAAAGACGAAGCGTCTGCTGCACTGTGATTCATGGAGAGGCCAATGAAGTACCCGTCTTCAAGCTCCGTCACCTGTGTTAATATATAGACATGCAACCCAACTATCAGCTTAAGTTTTTTGTTGAGGCGGAGCACACGGTATAGAGTCAACCTCATGCCAAAAGTCACGGGTTCGAATCTCGGAAGCAAAGGGTGAATGACTGAAATAGGACTGCATGGCATCCCATTGACAAAAATAGAATCGCTAAGAAAGCTGGACAAAAATGGAAAAAACTCGTTTGGAACATGTGTTTGAACTTTGAAGTCAGAAACTTCAAACGCATGTTTCAAATGAGTTTTTTCCATTTTTGTTCAGTTTTCTTAGCGATTCTATTTTTGTCAATGGAATGCCATGCAGTCCTATTTCAGTCATTCACCTTCGAATCTCCACTTCACCAGATAAAAAAGAGAGTATAGTCACGTTACCTGAACTCCCAGTAATGGCGTGGAGATTCCCTGAAAGTTACAGACGCGGTTAAACGGGAAGAAAGAACGGACCAGGCGGGGCACAATGACGGGCTCAAGAATCTGAGCCATAGTCACGCCGGCGGCCCTGGCCACGACGAACTCCGCGCCTCCATTGTTGCAGGTAATGGAAACGGAGGTGGTGCCGTCGCCGTTGTTTGTGACGGCGAGACGGCCGGCCAGCGGAGGGAAGAAGGAGAGAGTGGAAGAGAGTGTGGCTTTCAGATGATCAGTCAAGGAGGAGGTGAGAGAGAATTGTTTCAGTTCAGGTGCAGGCTTGCAGAAAAGAAGGCCTTTCTGGATGTAATCAAGCAGAAGGGATTTGAGATCCCACGGTGTTAAATCAATCTGGGGAATTCTTGGGGCGCCATTATCATCTCCTTCCGCCATGGCTGCTGCTCTAACTAAGCATTTTGATATCACTTCAACTTCTCCCATCTTCCCTCTGCAACTTCAACTTTGCTTGCTTGCTTCTGCAGAATTTGTAAAGAAGCAAAATGCTGTTTTTATGTTGGACTGACAAATTTTAAAATCTTATTTTGGGTTAATGGTCAAATTAAATACTTTCTTCCCAAGTTAGTCTAATGGTTGAACAAGTCAAAATGTAATGCCATTTTCCATTAAATCTTGCCTAACAAGGCAAAATCCTTTGCCCAAGGTCCCACACCCTGGGTGGAGAGACAATGATTCTTTCATTAGAGGCTGCCCATGCGGACGAAGATTCACAGAGGCTAAACCTTTTATCAGTGTGCACAAGGAGCCCCTCATCCCCACACTGTGGCTGGTGAGATTCAATCATGTGTGACCAGTTAAGCTGCCCATGCGGACGAACTAATCACTCTTGTGACTATCAGTGTGCACAAGGAGCCCATCATCCCCACACTGTGTCTAGTGAGATTCAATCCTCTGTGACCAGTTAAACTGCTCA
>CM008339.1:7948795-7960236 GCA_002525835.2 Ipomoea batatas
TCATGAAGTGTCATCTAGGCCTTACCAAAAAAAAAAATGAAGTGTCATCTAGACAAGTAAGTTGAGCTGTTGAGGTACCGTTCTCAAGAGAGTTTGAATGGTAACAGCTTCAACTTGCCCATCTCATAAATTTATAATTGTTGATCAATTTGGATTCAATTCGGTTATACACAAATTACGTTTGGAATGGTTTATGCTGTTAATATTCAAAATTTTAACTCGTTTGCCTTACTTGAATTGCTGACTAATAGTACAAGTTAACTCTCAAATTTATAGTTTGACAACTCGTTTACTAATTGTCACAAATTATTATTAGGTTATATTATGATTCGGGATATCGGGATATTTGAAAAGTATGATTTTGTTCTCAAATTTCTTAAATTTATCGATAATAATGTTATATGCATTTGCTAGATGAGTTGGTTAGTCCTTCCCAAAAAAAAAAAGAAGAAGCTGAGTATACATCTGAGAATCTTCAAAATTGATTATAATTCACAACAAGATCACAGTCATACCATTCTTGAATCTAAATGATTCCTTAATAGCAGCAAATACTTAGCATCCTTGCAGCAATACATAGGCCAAAAGCTGCAAGATATCTTTCATCAGTTCTCATTTCAGATACCTGCAATAAATGTGCAGAAGCCCAGATTCTTGAGAACATCCAAGAACGCTAAATGTGTTTACTAACCGGAGAAATTGGTAAATATTAGCCACGTTACGCGCCTCTAACTTCAGCACACTCATTTTACATGGAAGCACGAAATTAACTAGGCGAAAGAGGGACCGAATACACTTACTCGATGTGAATGAAGTTAAGCTTTAAGTCAGTTCTTTCTATACAACAACAAAGGCCTTTTTCTTGATCTGGAGCGTCGACAGAACAGCGTTATCCCCACAACACTAAGCAGAAGTATTGCCTGCAAGACCATCAGTACCTGCAGCGCTGGAATCACCAAATCTCGTGTTTTCATCATACAGTTAGAGATACATAGTAACATCACAAAGTTTGCATTTTTTTTTTTTGCCTTCATTTGATCTTACCTGTATAATTCTGTTCTGAGTCCTCCTTGTCAATTTCAAGTTTAGTTGCTTTTCTGCCAAATTTATGTAGTTGATCAATTCTCGAGCCTTGGCTCGTGGTCTGCTTAGAGGAATCCCCACCCTTAACGCAAGTATTTGGACAAGAAAACGTCCCATCATTCTCATCACTTCCATCACAGCAATCTGGAAAAGAAGAAATGTTATAACATATTAACATCTGGACTGGAAGCAAAAGAAACTAAAGTGTAAAATGATCCAGTCTGCCAAACAAACAGCAGTTGAGCACGAGAATTTAAGTACCGCAAATGTGATCATTCACTCTGGAAGAAAACAAAAATCTCGGCTTGCTGCCAATGTTCCTGCAATAAAATCTTCCCATGGGGCAAGCTCCAGTTCCTGAAAATCCAATTAATAATCAAACACAGTCACCAACTTCGAACAACATACCAAAGAGCAGTATCCTTTTGACCATTAAAAAACCGTCCTAAAGTACTATGATTGCTGCAGACAAATTCACAAGTAACATAAATGTAGTCAGAAGTACTAGTTTAAATTCCTGCTGTTATTTAGTGCAGCATTTCAAGATTGTTCAACTAAGCACAAACTAGCTAATGCATAATTACATACATGCTCTATATATGGAAGTAAAATCAATGAAAGAATAGAAGCGCTGTGGAAGACAAGGAGTCAAGGATTCCAACAATCAATAGCAATAGTAATAAGAACTAAGCCTGTTTGAACACAGAGGAGCTCAATGCTCAACAGTCAAATATGAGGTGTAACATAATAAGGCCTGATGAAATATTGGATCTCAATCCAACCGATAATTCAATAAGCCCTATGGAGCGGCCTAATAAGTGGCCCAAATCCGGTGTAGACATGTGTGTTAGACTATCATCATAACATTTAATACCCACACCTAGCAAGGTTGTCGTTGCAACACAACCATTGAGGCGTCCCTAATAACCCATAGCTAATAAGGTTTGGTATTACGGGAGGGTTTAGTTTGTCCACAAAGGCGAAATTCTCTCGTCCCGTGTCTCCACACTGGGCCCGATAAGATAGCTGTGAGTAAAAATCATTATGACTCAAACACTCAATCATATGTTAGGTAGGTGAGAGTGCTCACAAGAAGCCCACCATATTAAGTGTAACTTCCACATTGCAACTATCATAACTCAATTATGTATCCAGTGTTCACAGTCTACCACCATGAACCAACCGAGCTACCCGTACCAGAGCATATAACCCGATTGACTCTAGCTATTTTGTACTGTTACTCTATCGTTTCTCAACCATATAATTGTACTCAAGGCCGTGTTCATATTCAGGCATTGACAAGACGGAAATAATAACTGTAATACACAACTTCATAACCAAAAGAATGGAGAATAGTTGAAGCATGTGCTCCGAGCAAACCCATGAACTTTGACATGAGGTAAATTCTGATACTAAATTAAAGCATGTGCTTCGTCTCAACTAATTGAATTGAACATTTATATTATATGCTCAACAATAATGAACGAAGAAATGGGCAGTAGAGCAAATGCATACCAGGCTCATCGGTGCCGTCGGGGCAGTCACAGAAATTGTCGTTCAGGCGGCTGATGGCGAAGGAGCTGGACCCGTCCTTGCATTTGATCACCTTGGAAGCGTAATAGTTCTTATCTGCAAACACATTATACCATGTTAGCAGGGCACTACTTCAACAATAGATGTAAAGATGGAGAGATAGAGGACCTTTTGGGTGGATTCCGGTGGGCAAATCGTGAAAGGAATGGGAGAAATGGAAGGAGAGAATGAGAAAGCAGAGACTGAGGAGAAGACTTGGCTCCATTACTTTGAAAGACTTTCGTTTAGTCTGTTATAATAGGAAGAGGGAACAATATAATAAAATAGAGTAAATTCCGGGCAAGGTTGACTTGTATCGCGTCAAAATGGAAAATAGTGTAGCTCAATTTTTATTCCCTGCACAAAATTTTTATGTAAACATTTATATTTATTGAGATCCATGAAAAATTAATTTATCAGTGTCTATCACATCAAGAACCTTAATAATCTTGAACTCAATTATCAAGTGTGTAGAATATGTTCTCGTATTTAATTAGAAATAGTAATATGTGTTAATGCAACTCATTATTATTATGTGATTTAAAAAAAAAACTTCCATATATTTATATCTAAATCATAACAAAATGAATTCTAAATCTAACCAAGAGTTATAAATATAGTAAAATGTGTAGGTCAAAAGTGTGTTTCACGCACTTCAACCTAATCTTATAATATTTGAATAACGTTTGGCAATTGAAAGTGATTGAACTCGACTTTTGAGAGGTCAACCAAGAGTAATCAATTTGCTAATATAATTTGGCCGAAGTTCTACTCAAAGATATGATACAACATAGTCGTTATAAGGTATAATTATACTTTTAGAACCAAATTTAAGGATAATTTATTTAGTTAGATAGTTGTGTTTTGTTATTTATCACGTACAATTGTACACATATGGCATAAGTTATAATATTCGAACACTTGATGTTTTTAGTTTATTAATAAATGTGGATAGATTTGGCAACTTGTGCAAATAGGTCGACACAATAATGACATAAATTCGATAAGACTAAACACGAACACAAACATTTAAGATTAACGAGTTATAGTTATAAACACGAATATGAACACACTATTTTTAAAAATGAGTTCAATATATTGACACGATAAACAAAATTGATTAATAGGTTTCAAGTATATACGGCATTGTAACTCGTTTAAAATCTACTCCATATTAAACATATTAATATAATTTTTTAAAATAAATATTTTAAAAATAATTTGTATTAAATCTACATTAAATCAACAAACAGTCAAAATATTTATTTATAACACACACAATATTTTAAAAATGATAAAAATAAGATATAAAATCATAACTAATATTGTATATTAACGGGTTAAGCAAGTTGACATGTTAAAGACACGAATTTTAATGACTCAACCTGTTAATTACCCAATAACATATTAAAACTAAATATTAACTCTTTGTTTTGTTTTTGTTTTTTTGTATTGTATCATAAATTATTAGGTCTATGGAGTATTAAAATTTTTAAAAATATAGAGTAATTAGAAAAGAAAATTGATTTTTTTAAAATATTAATACTCCAATTAATAAAAATAATTGAAAAGTAAAGAGAAAAGATAAAGTTGAAAGGTAAAATGAGAAGCAAGGAACCAGGATTGTACTGAAACAGCTTTGAGTAGATCTCCCTCCTCTCTCCTTCAAACGTTGCGGCCCCTCTTCTTCCTCCTTCAGATTCTATCACTCTCTCTTTCTCTGCATACACACACATATAGAGAGAGAGAAGGGAGAGATACTCCTCCACTCCCTGGCAGTGTACGGCGCAATAGGTACGGAGAATGGGGGCGTACAGAGCGGACGACGATTACGACTACTTGTTCAAGGTGGTGCTGATCGGCGACTCCGGCGTCGGGAAATCCAACCTTCTATCCAGATTCACTCGCAACGAGTTCAGCCTCGAGTCTAAGTCCACCATCGGCGTCGAGTTCGCCACTCGCAGCATCCGCGTCGACGACAAGGTCGTTAAGGCTCAGATTTGGGACACCGCCGGCCAGGAACGGTAGCTTCATCTTCCCTGTCCTGTCGTTTCTCTGTGTGTATACGGTTGAAATTTGAGATCTGTTTGTTCTCATTGTTTGTTTGTGTAGCGGGATGTGATTCACTGATTCGTGCATTTGAGTTTTGTTGGAGTGATTTTGGTTTTCAGTAGGTGATATATAGCTGTAGGAATAGATCTGATGTGATTTCTGTTTTGTTTTACTGATATTGTGATTGATAGGGACTGAAAGGTGAAATGTGATGTATTATGTTAGATCTCACCTCGTTGTTAGAGGAAATGGCGTTTTCACCACCTACATTGATCCCGAAAGGAGTAAGTTTAGATTCGGGATGGAGATTGCTGCTTCCTTATGTGGCATTTCCTGTTACTCTGATTATAGATTGAGATTTTTTTGGTTTAAAAGCTAACACTTAGAGTGGAAGTTACGTAATGTGCTAACTGTACCCTCTCTATAGTCACAATGCTGTTGTTTCTTATGTTGGGGAATTGTCTAGTTCTTGTTGGTTGCTTGATGTTTGAGTAGCACCATATAATGTTGGTTGCAGATTGTATGTGTGCTTAGGTTTGATTGTTCAGTTTGTTGTGTGGAGAAGGAGAAGTAGATGACATTAAGAAACAGTGGCATAATAATGTTTCATTAACACAAATATGGTATCGCTTTAGCTTGCAGTAATTGTCTTAAAGAAAATGCTTTCTAGCCTTCTAGGTCATCCAGTCATGGTGTTTTGCACGTCTATAAGTGTCAAGTGTCAATCCTTGCTTAATATGATTGTAGTTGCTATCATAAGTCAAATTAGGTGTCAAATTTTCACCTGCTGACATATGGGATTCTATTCTTGGCTTCTTGCGATTATTTACCAGTAAAAATGCTGATGTGAATTGTGATGGCATTATCACTAGCAATCTTGTCTCATTTTCTTCAAAATACTTGTATCTTCTCATATTATTTTTCCTTGGAGAACGACTTATGGTTTGAACTGTTGAAGATATCGTGCAATCACAAGTGCCTACTATCGAGGAGCTGTTGGTGCATTGCTTGTCTATGATGTCACTCGTCATGTTACCTTTGAAAACGTGGAGAGATGGTTGAAGGAGCTCCGCGACCACACAGATTCCAGCATCGTCATCATGCTCGTGGGAAACAAAGCAGACTTGCGCCACTTGCGAGCTGTTTCAACCGATGATGCCAAGGCATTTGCTGAAAGAGAGAGCACCTGTTTCATGGAAACCTCTGCCCTGGAGTCCATGAACGTGGAAGACGCCTTCACAGAAGTGCTCACTCAAATATACCACGTCGTCAGCAAGAGAACTCTTGATGGTGGGGACGACCACACAACTTTGCCCAAGGGACAGACGATTAGCGTCGGGAGTAAAGATGATGTTTCAGCAGTAAAGAAGGCCGGTTGCTGCTCTGCTTAGAGCAGATTAGAGCAGATACCTAATCCTATGTCAGTTGAGGTTCTTTTTGTATTCAGTTATAATCCTTGTGTTGCTATTGAACACTTCCAATTATATATAAAATTGACAGGCCATTAAAGTTTGTCATATATTGGCTCACAAAATCTTAGTTCACACCATTATAACATACCTTATTTGCACTGTATGATTATGGCTGCTTGTTAATATCCATTGGATAGACTATATTGAATTGGAAACTTTTTAATTAAACATTAGCTCCCTTCTAAGATCATTGTTTGCAAATGTTGTGTGAAATAATGTTTTGGTTTTTCTTAGGATCTGTTCCCAGTTAAGAGCTTTCATATTGCATGCTGGTTTTTACTAAATAATGGTAAAAGCATATGCTCAAGAAAGGTCAAAACAACAAGATTCTTATTGATGATAGTTTTCATATGGTAAACTGTGACAAAAACAATACAATGTTCTGTGTTCCACTATTGGCTGGCCTATATATATGGAAGAGTTGGGAAAAGGAATTAAAAATGGAGATGGAAAAGAACAAAGAAAGAATAAAACACTGATGGGTTTTGATCCTTAAAGCACTTTATATCCCCAGATCATAAGGAGCCACCCCACCTTGTCAGAATCCAACTTCCATGGCTTCACTATCTGCTGTTAATATAGGACTAATATCGTTCATCCTTGTAGGCAGATTGGGAGCTTCGCGCCACCAAATCCTGCATTTGGGCAATAATGAAGTCAGAATTTACCCACAAGTTGATTCAAAAACATGAATCTTTGAATCTTTGAAAACACTAATACGAAAACAATGTTCGTTATAGCAAATTGTTATACTGCTGCATAGAGAAAATGCTAATAACACAGACCCGAAGGTATAAACACTAACTACACCGACTATGAGGTAGGGTTTGGCCTAGCAACTCAAAAAAAGAAAGACAACGGTCAAAGGTGATAAACACTAACTAATATACCACGTTACATTCATTGTAAGTGTAATAGAGGCAAGAAGGAAATGATGCAAACCCCACTCTAGAGAAAAGCTTTGCAGAGTATATATAACCAGCGCACACAAGAACCTGTCTCTGTAATGGAGTCTGTAACAGTTTGGACATGTTATAGACATATTCACAAATACATTTCGGTATGCCTGAAGATATATGGCCAACACCACTTTTCGAGACAGAACTACATGTACAGTGAGACAAACTGTTATAGACATTACCCTCTATAACTATACAACTGAGATATATGGTACCACATTTCTTTGTAGGTAAAACAGAAGATCTTTAATTATCATACACTAATTACTTGTTCTTCCTTCTGTCAAGTTTGGATCACAAATTAATCAAGCAAAATAGGACATAATGAAAACTATAAAGACAAAGATAAGCAAAGATATACACAAAATTTCTTTCATTTTTTGTATATGCCAAAATGAAGTAGTAACTATTTGCTGATGTAATTAGAAACATCATTGAAAACAGTTTAGATTTCCTATCTTGCATTAACTCACATTACGGTTGTACTCAGTACCTCCTTATTAACAACACGGAACGACGAAAATTTGTCCTGCACAGCAAAAATGCCAGATTTACTACCCGAGCGTAGCAGTCTGATCATGAAGGGTGCACGAAATTCATTTGAGAGCCTTACCGGTAACACCTCTTTTACTTATTATTACGAATAGCAACAATCTAGAAACCAAAGATATGCAACAACACAACATAGAGTTCCTTAAAGCCAGGTCAAAACTCGAAAGTGCTTTGCCATCACATTATGTTTGATAAGCATTCAGACAATATGGCAACTTTATCAAACTCGGTTCTTGGTCAACAACAATTTAGTCTACTGCTAACATTCCTGCAGACTCATTACAGAATGCAGTGGCTAAAGGGAAATGAACATGTGCAAGTTTCTTGAATGGTATCAGCATCTTATATGCAGATACAAGCATCATTTCTGTGGATGGTATTACTCCTATTGGCATCTTTACAAGTATATTCAGTTGAAAATCAAAGGATTCAAAGATATATATCATGAAAGCCTGGGAGTTATACCCAATGTGGGGCCGCTGAGTCACAGTGACTGTCCCTCCACTATTTTGTCGGGCCAGGTAGGGAGCACCAAAGCAAACAAAAATTGGTCTTTTATATGCAAGTAATACTTAAAACTCCGCGACATATTAACCTTCTTAATATGAACCGAACCTATGATCTATGAAAAACCTATTAGTTTATCCTTTATTGATTAGGGTAAAAAAAGCTGCGGTTTCTAAAAACAAAATAAAAACTAGCAAAAGTATATACTGCAAAATTTAATCTTTATAACATGGAAAGAGATTAAGAAGCCATATACCATATGCCATCTCATCCACTTGAACCGGGGCGGTTCATGAAGTCCGAGAACTTGCCTTCGCCGCCGGTCGTTCTCATTGAGTCATGCCCACCGCCGGATTTGGGCCGCCCGTCTTCGCCGTGGGGATCAGGGAAAGATACAGAGTGCCCATAGCGCGGCCCGCCACCGCCTCTCCCTCCCGGCTTCTCTTCGCGGCCCTTGAACCCGGGCCTAAGATGCGGCGGCACGAACCGGTCCGACTTCGACACCGGCGATTGCAGAGGCGAGATTGCGCTCGATGGAGAACCCAAAGAAGGCGTAGAAATGATCGGGCTGGACCCCGTCCGGCCCTGCGGACGCAGAGAGATGAAATCCGGTTCAGATTCCGGCCGCGCACGATCCGCCGGAGATGATGACAACGAAGTAGCCGGCGTCGGGCTTAATGATTTAGCCTGGTGCTGGATCGGGCCGGGCTGGGATTGCGGTATGGCAATGGGTTTGGGCGTGGGACGGCTCAGCACAAGCATGTGGCCATGGATACGCGAGTTGGAAATCACAGTCTTACTACTATGATTCGCAGTGGCCTGAGACGAAGAAGAATTGGGGGAGGTGGCGGTGGCGCTTCTCTTTTCATAGATGTCGTTGAAGTTGAGGGAAGCGTATTTATTGCTTCTGGCCATCCACCACGACCGTCGGCGCCACCGTGTAGGGAAGAGCAAAAATGGGATCTTGTGGGAGTTGCAGCGGTCGGCGAAAGATTTCCGTTTTCTGCCTTTCCTGTGGGTTTGATTAGGGAACTTTTGTAGTTTTGTCCCCCATCTCTTTCTTTATTCTCTTTTTCTTGTCATACAAAAAAATCTACTCATTTCTTCTTAATAAATTATATGATATTTGTAAACAATTTATATTGCCGTCAAAAAATTCTTTTTATATACATATATAATTCATTTTTACTTTTATGTATGACTAATGTAGCGCCCTGACAGCTTTTTTGCAAGGGTCCGAAGTTTGTTACATCATTTTATAATTTTTCGGCACTTGTACATAACATTTCATAGGTTGTAAAATTGCTTAGAATATTTTAGAACTCTATAGAGTCCTCTTATGTATATAGCTAATTTTAGAGGATTATAGAAAAGCAATCATAGTTGTAGGATCAAATCGATCTCGTCTATTGAGGAGGTGGAATGATATAAATACCTCTGAGGTGTGTTCCCTTTAGAATCTTTACTTTCTTTCGTAGCCATCCCATCGTTTACTGGGATTGAAGGCCGCACAATACATTGTTAGATTAAATATATAGTTCTTCTTATTATTCAAAAACATCTTTTCGTTCGGTTAAATATATAGTTCTTCTCATTATTCAATAATTAAGTTTCACCCACATAATTTTCTTACACATTGCATTATATCTAGAGTTGATAAGTAATGATGTCACTGTAGCAATAAGGTTAAGATGATTGAACTCAAAGCAATGCTAAGTATCTAACAAAAGAAATCAGATTTAAAAATAAAGAATAAAAGATTAAAAAGTATAATCGGGCTAATCTTGTAACTTTGGGCCCAATTACCCTGTCATTACAGTGAAATATGGGCTTTAATGACGGGCTTTCATACAAGGCCCAAAATTTGGATCCGGATAAGATCTAGGGAAATTTTTTACATTACAAAAAAAAATAAAAAAATAAATAAATAAATACTGCAAAATTTACGTCAAAATAAGTCCCTAAAAACCCTAAAGTCGTTAAACCCTTCTCCAAGCCTTCAGGCTAAAATCCCAGCATTCTTCATTTCCAAGATCGAAGACGACCTTTCCTTCTCATTTGCTTGTAATAGTCAGCTCTCGGTGTTAAATCAGGTATACTCAGATCTCAATTCCTAGTCCTCTCGTTGCCTCTCGTTCTATGTGTCTATGCAATCGATTGAATTTAGTTTCTTTTTTTTGTTTGCAATAATGCAATACGTGTTTTTCTGAGTTTTTCTGAGCTACTGTGGACTAGGGGTGACAAAAATCTGTCTTAGAAACTGTTTTTTAAGCATATTTGTGCATTTGCTAGGGTTGCCCTAAAGCGGTGATGGAGATTTTTATTTTTGTTGGGGGTTGGGGTGGGTTGGGTGAGTGAGGATTTATTTTATCATTTCTATGCCTATACACTCTTCATGAATTGAAATGAAGATTGTTAATGCAAAGTAGGTTTACATTAGACAAGGTTTACACTAGAGAAAGATGAAGATTGTTAATGCAAGGTAGGTTTACATTAGAGAAAGTTCATGAGAGAGAACCATTGCTCTATGGATTGGATATTATGGTAATTGAGTATGAGAAATGGAAAAGAATAACTGATTTTATATTCATTTTAGTTACTTTAGCATTCTGGTCTCAACATTGTCCACCTTAGCAAACCTGTAATGCACATCTTTTCTTTAATTCCAGAATATGGATAACTTGGTCTCTGATCCAGTCACACTGTGAAAACCCTTCTTCTAAAGATTTTATTTAGTTTTGGATCAAATTTGTACTACAATCTCTTTTGTATTTCATATCAGTGTATCACTCCGTACTGTATTGTATTCTGTGGTATGCATCAGCCAACTAAGAATAGTTGTTATATTGATAGCAATAATAATAGTATAAAAAAATGACATCTATCAAGTGTAGGGTACCATGATTATTAAATAAGATAATGTGTGTATGCCCTGCCATAGAACCTATTTGCCTTACACATGTAAGAGAACATTAAGTGCATTTTGTATGGTTTCTAGTGACCATTGCTGTGATCCATTTTTTTGCTCGATACTCGTTATTACCTCACATTCTCGTTTTCTTTCAGGGATTGGAAAGATGAATCTCAACAATGTTAAGGTTCCTAAAATGCCTGGTGGTGGTGCTGCTTCTGCTTTGATCAAGCTTGGTCTTGTTGCTGGTATTGGTGTATATGGAGTTGCCAACAGTCTCTACAATGTTGATGGAGGGCATCGTGCCATTGTCTTCAACCGTATTGGTGGTAT
>CM008339.1:7979012-7990661 GCA_002525835.2 Ipomoea batatas
GTAGTCTCAATAAGTTTATGTGGAACCAGCCGTTTTTCACGTTTTGTAAGCTTGCGGAAATTGCTCACTCTCAGTTTGGCGATCTCAGCCTCCTCCTCAGGTGTTATTTCCCTCACTACGACTGTCAGTCTACACCGTGGTCTTTCCATTACACCAGACCTACCTTTAGCATGGTAGGATACCCGTTTCAGATATAGGCCTTTTCCAACAAATGCCTCAGCTACACCAAGTAAAAGGCACAAATTAATGAGCGCAAACAAGATCAAGACACCAAAAATTATACTCCGTAGATCATTTGCTTCATTTACCAACAAGAAGACGATCTGGATCTAATCCATAATTGTGTGTAGCATTTGCCCGAGCTGAATGTATAACCTACACGGCGAAAGTTCATATTACACAGGCAGAAATGACAGATGTGATGTACTTTATAGGTACAGATAAGATGCTTCAAGAACACTGGATTCGGAATTTATCCTCATAGAAAGCAAGCTGAAAAATAACTCTATAAAAAACATTTTTTGTCAAACTGCTGATCTTAGGTTCTCCCCACTACAAAATTCATCATTGGTAATCAATCAGCTACCTCACCTGATAGACAGTTTTAGCAGCTCGCTTGACTGTCACTTGCAACTGTAATAATGCATCTTCAACACGCATTCCACGAACTAATGCAGCAACTAGGTTCACTTTTTTTGGACTCTGTAAACAGCTCACAACAAAAAGAGAGAAAGCTATGATATTTTATTCCAAAAGGTCTTGGAAATACAGGATATAGATTAGATGAATTAAAATTGTACTGGAGTTGACACCAATCTGATCAAAACAAGAAAAACAAAGCCAGAGTGGGAAATCATCTGAATCTTTTAAATTTTTATCCTCTTCTTCATTTTCATCCACCACCCAAATGAAAATCCAGCCATTCTATGACCATCATATTCAGGCATATATTTAATTTTTTTGTTTGTAGTCTACTATTAAATTTGATTCAAATAACCTTGTTTGTTAGCCTACTTTCGAAATTGGATCCAAATCTTTTACTAATAATAAAGGTCATTCCCCTCACTCTCCCCTACTTTTGAATATTAGAATAAAAATGAAGGAAAAAAATATTCAAAAAAAAAAAACTATCATCCATGCATTAAGTGTGGAATTTGAATACACACAAACACATTACACATGTACATATTAGTCTCATACTTTTAAAATTAGAGTTGATGAGTTATTAAAAGCCTGCTAGTCACTTTAAATACCTGTTTTATTCCCTTCAAAACTGCCTGCACTGTTGAAGGCTTTGAAATTGTTCTCCCTGCTTCAGTTTTCCCATCACCCGATGTTATCAAAGGTGTTAATGGAGAAGATACCGGTGTTGCATCAGATGACTCAGCAAGCAATGCTCTTGAGCTAGTGAACCCCTGCAGAAAGAAGTATATGCTTACAACTAGTGGAGTTAGTTACTTGATGTTGTAAATGTTATTTTGTGATAATGGAGGACATGCAGATTTAAGTATGAAAGTATTATGAAGAAATGTGTGACAAGCAGTCCTATTTTGCTTAGCTACCAAGATTGGATATTTAAATGATGTTTGTATCTTAGAAAGACCTCTGCAATGATCAAGCATTTTCCAGCATATAAAACTGTTGATAATCTTTGCCCTTTTTTTCAGACTACATATTTTTAACCTCTATTTTCATATTTGTAACAGATTGTCAGATTGGGCATGCAAGTGTGCAACTTAATAAAAACAAAAGAGCTGGCATTTTTTAACCTTACCGATTGTTGTAGATATTGGAATAATGGCCTTGAGATACAAGGAGAGAGCAAATTTCTCAGGCTAGGAGAATGAGGCACCTGACCTAGAAGATACATGTAAGTCAGCAATCAAGGAAGTTAATAATGCACGACATTAGGAACAAAATTTCAGAGAGCATAAGTGCATTTTCCTACTTTCTGGTAAAAGAGAACAAAGGCATTTTCAAACTCAAACTCCAAAAGCTCAAATTTCGATGAAAATGCAAACAAATGGAGATTTCTATGCCACTCATATTCTACAATCTTTAACAAATGGTTGAGTTATGAGCTCAGATTGAACCCAAGACATACTTAAGAAACACCAAATCATACTTCCAGAATTAAGTAAGATTACCAGTAACTAGAGAAGCCTTTGAGTGAAAGTAGGAGTTGTTGAAAGGAACATCGTGAGTATGTCCAAATCGTCTCCCAGCCTGACGCAGTAAACACTGCAGATGCCTTTGCCATCCCACCATTTCTTCAGGTTGGAAAAGTTTTTCTTAAACAAGAATTCCAGCAAAGCAAATGCTAAAACTGGATGAAAAAGTAAAGGAATTTTCTAGTTAAAAAAACAAGTCTGATTAGTCCATTAATCAACAATTACTGCTAACCAGTGTTTATGAACTAATTGCATTTTTAGTCCCAAAATAAGTTGTTAACTTGTTATTTCACTTGTAGTTCCTAATTATCAATTTTGATAAGAGTAGTTCCCCAACTATTGAAAACTGAATACAAACTGTCCCCCAGATATTGAAAATTAGACATCCCAGATTCCCAGATATAGTCCAGCAAATGAAAATTGGATGGAATGGTCCTTCAATTAACAAAACCCCAATGAAGGTCCATTTTTTACCATATCTATTAGTGAAATACCCCACTACAATTAGAAAGCTAATTACGAGATTAGTTCACTGTATGCTAGGCATGGTCCTAAAGAATGGAGGGGTAATGCTCTGCAATGCAATGTTGGAGACCTTCCTTCCCCTCATCACCCCATAATAATGTAAACCCGGTAACTGCTCCATAATTTATTTATTTTTTGGGGTACTCTTCCTTTGGTTTTTTTACCTAAATTATATTAACTTCTCTTGTTAGTCTTGCAAGGTACATGAGAACCATATGCAACAATTTCATGGCCAAATAACTCAAATGCAATGTTCAAGCTTCAACTCAATCAAGGCAGAGAAAATAAAAATCAATCAATTTTGAGTCTTCTGCGATACTCAAGGTATCCAAGGATCAAGCAATCAGAAATCAAAATTTCCAAATTCGAACTTAGAAGACAGAAAATCAAAAATCAAGCAAGAAATCGGAGGAGGAACCAGGAAATGTACCTTTCGTCAGAGAAATTCGGCGGTGAGCGAGTAACTGGTCCGGCCGCAGGCGGAGCGACGGAGTGGCAGACTAGTCCGGCGAGTCGACGACGAGCTTGGAGCTTTGGCAGTTTGGGGCGACGAGTTAGGCTCTTAGGGAAAACTAGTTCGCCCAGTCTTAGAAGGAGAACGGAAAATGAAACGGGTCGGATCGTTAACTTGCTTGGTCTGTATTTCCATTTTGGGCTGTACATGATTTAGATAGTTGACCCATCTGTGAACTATTGGGCCTTCAGATACATCTTGAATTTAATAAGGCCCAAAATCCATATTTATGTAAGATCGTGAGATCAGATCTTGTGCATTCATGTAATATATAACATATGAAAAAAAAAAATCTTTATATACTCTATGACTCAAATTATTCTTTTTTACCATACTCTTTGTAAAACATGTGCAAATTCAACATGCCATTTGAGATTGCGAGCTATTAAAATTGTGGTCCACCTATTTATGAGTCAAATAGAGATGAAAAAAAAAATGCATACATAATTTTAATACGAAAGTGCAGAAGGAAAAAATTATGTATTACAATTCAATTCAAGGAGAAAAATAAAATTTCATATTGTACTAATTATCAACTTCATTGAGACTCGTACATTTCATTCGTTGCCATAAAATTTTGTTTTTAAAATCTATCCCTATGCAAATAGGAGTACCAGCAAATTTGGCCAACTTTTAAAGATCTCTGGTGGTACCGATTTGGTTTAGATTTTATTTTTTAAAATAATATATTTTGAGTTGCAACGTGTGTTATGGTTATATTATATTTATTGATTGATTAGTTATTACTATAAGATCGTTATAATTTAATTAGTATATAAAGTTACGCCATATAATACATTTTTAAATTAATATTAGCCATTGATTTAAGATAAAATAACATATTTGGCCATTGAGTTATATCTTGTGTATAGATTTAGTCTCTTGATGTATTGTTGTATGTACTTTTGACATGTTAATTATTCATGAAGAGGCAATTTTGATCATTTTCTAATTTGTAGTAAGTTTACTTAACAAATTTATAGTTCCAATAATCTTGTGGTGGATAAGGGTAAGAGTCCAATATATGAGGTCATAATTTGTTAAATATATATACACATTGAAACACTAGAAGTATCAAGTATCTATCTTAGCTTATTTGTTTGTTTTTTTTCGGATTTATATATATATTAAGGGTACAATGCGATTATAGGATTTATAGCATAGCCTAACTAACCTAATAATCAAAATAGTAGGTCTACATATAACAATCTCAACCCTATTTGCAACTTGTTATCTTGGTATAAAATTATTAAAATTATTAAAGAAATATAAAAAAAATTAGTAAGAAAAACATTTTAAATATATTAATTTTAATCCATCAAAGCTATATACATGTTAAAATCCTATATTTTTTAAAACAAATACAATTTGGTAAATATCATAAATTAATTATTATCATATTATTTTGTTTATAATGAAAAAAATAAGGAAAATAGGGTTAAATGAGCCCCTGAATTTTACTCAAAAAGTTAATTAAACCCTTAAACATTCAAAAGTCACAATTAAATCCATAAACATGTTATTTTTGAATCATTGAAGCTCAGAAACCGGTTGGTAACATGTAATTACAGGTTACTCCAACGGCCCCTCCACCATTTTTTCGCCACAATCACCAATCGTCGGTTGCGTTTGGAGGAGGCAACAAAATTGATCGCCTGCTCTAATCGCCGGAGAAGGCGACCGTCTGGTCGCCCGTGATTGTTGCCGGAAAATGGTGGAAGGGTCGTCGGAACCCTAGGTAATATATAATTATAGGTAGCCGGTTTCTAGGCTTCAATGCTTTAAAATAACATGTTTATGGTTTTAATTGCATCTTTTGAAAGTTTAATAGTCTAATTGACTTGTGAGTAAAGTTCATGGACCTATTTGACCATTTTTCCAACATAAAAAATAATTCAAATACGTGAACCAATAATTTGAGATAAAATTAATATAATGACTAACAAATATGAAATGATTAATTAGGTTATCGTGATATTCGATATAATTAGTTTTTATTTATGTATTAAAATAACCAATAAATATTCTTTAATTACTTTAAACAAAAACCAATGAAATTATTATAATTAAGCGGGCAATTTTGTCAAGCTAACATGTACCATTTTAATCACGGACAAAAATCATAAATATAACATGGGTCCACAAAATAATTTTTTTTTTTTTTTTGCAAGCCACACATAACATTTTTAGATTTAAACTAATTTTATTATTTTTAATATAAATTTAATACGAGTAGAATATTAATAAAAGACCAAAAGCGCTGCTTCATTAATTGAGAGAAAAAGAATAGACATAATAATAATAATAATAATAATTAAGAGGATGAGTTTATGCTTTGATTTACAGAATAATTCACACTCACTATCCAAATATATATTTTGGATAAAACTTATATTGTAATTTTAACTGGTCAAAAAGATAACTAAACATAAATTGTCCACTAATTTAAATTAAAAAGTTCAATAAAACACTCATCGATCTGATAAAATTGACGAATTTTCCAATTGCCAAACTATCATGACATTTAAAAGCCGGCAAGAAAAAATAGTAGGGAGTAATGAGGTATAAAATTCATGGACAAAACGGCTCTTCCAAGTTCCAAGCTTTGTCATACGTCCGGACTGCAGTTTCAACCCTCTCTCTCTCTCTCTCTTCCTCTCTCGTTAATGGCTATGCATGCATATACATACACAGAAGAATGTATGTAGGAATTGAAATTCTATCATAAGACAAACCACATGAAAACATTTCTGCGTTTTCTTTGATACTCCATCAATGGCGGGTCTTTTCACTCTTCGACTGAGACCCAGACCAATCTCATCATTTTCTTCCTATCAGTCACCTTCCACCGCCTTGGCTTCTCGCCTTCTCTTATTCCTCACTATTCTCTCCTTATGCCTCGCCGCCTATGCATTCATGCTGCAGTGGAGGGGCGGGTTCTCTGACCCGACAACCCAGTGGCTACGCTTCGATGATCACCACGTGTTCGCCCAAATGGGCGTGTCCAGGCCCGCTCGCCGCTCTTCTTCTTCTTCTGACTGCGAAGGAATTCTCACTCAGACGCGGACGTTATCGTTTCCTTACTTCAGGGATTGGAAATTCAATGTCGGGTCATCTTCCGCCCCGGATATTCGCCCCAAGGTTGCCGTTTCTTCAACTTTCTTGAATTGATTTTTGATGCTTTGTTTAATCTTGTGTAGGTTTTGATCACTTTTAACGTAAATTATGTGTTAAGTCATATATTTTCTATGTATAGAATGTGTATAGATTTTCGAGGGCTCATACTTTATGCCATAAAAATTTCTTTGTTTTTTTACAGATCATTAGAAGCATGAATTGTGAATGCCGTCGTCTCTGTTGTATTTTTCTCTTGTTCTTTTATTTGGCATTTCTTGGGGATTTTACACAATGTGCTAATTTCATGCCACTACACATATTTGGTTAAAACAAAGCTGGAACTTTGTCTGTTTGCATAATAGATTGATGAGGCATATAATTACTCACCTCTGGGGTCCACTTATTGGTGAACTGGCATCTCAATTCTTGGCTTTCTACATAACTTTTGAAAGTTTTGGTAGCTTTTTGGTTATGACAACAGGCTTGCTAATTTTGGGTTAGATGAGTTGTGTAATTTGTATTATTTGTTTAAAAATCGTTTCCTTTTCCCGGGCGATGTATCAATGAATTTGTCCGTGTTAGGAAATTTTCTCATTCTAGTCATGGTGTTCACTATGAATTTTGTTGGCAGATATGCATCACTACGAGCACATCTGCTGGCTTGGAGCAAACACTGCCCTGGATATATTATCATAAGGTTATTGGTGTTACGAGTTTTTTCCTGTTTGTGGAGGGCAAAGCTGCATCTCCCCATGTATCCAAAGTCCTAGAATCTATCCCGGTAAGTGTGAAAACTTAGCTCTCTAGACATGCCATTCTGCCATGTTAATCTTAATGTTTCTGCTTCAATGTGTAAAGTTCTGTTGATGCCTACTTGACTTTGAAAAATTGCTCCACTTTTTGCAGGGAGTAAATGTCATATATAGAACAAGAGAACTACAGGAGCAACAAGAAAAGAGGTTTAATTTGATTCTCTGTTTGTGTTTACACATATCATAAACTTGTGCTTTGTAATTTCATGATCAATACTTTCTTTTTTTTTTGAGTGACGAGGGAAATCTGCAGCCACTACCCGATGGTGTGCATTGAGTAAACCCTGCCTTGTGACCTTAGCCGGCACCAAGAAGGCCAATAGGCCACTCCCATTGGGAGTCGAATTTATAACATTGTGGTTACCAAGTCAACAGCCTAACCAACTTGGCTGGGGTTGCCCCCATCATGATCACTACTTTTGTTTCTTTAATACACGGTACCTTTTAATTTCTCTATATTTTAGAAAGAATTAGTGTTATGCTGTTGAAGAGATTTTATAGTGTAGCGTAGTAGTGTACAGATTAGACCTTTTGGGCACTGAAACGAAAGGTTTCATTTCCTAGTTCTTCCTCATAATGATACATTATGTGCTTCATAGATCATGCCACAAATCTCTACTAGTATTTATTCAAATTATTGATATATTCCTTTTGTTGGTTTTAGCCGGATTTGGAATGAAAGTTGGTTGTCAGGCTTTTTCTACAAACCTTGCAACTATGAGCTGTTTGTCAAGCAGTCCCTGAATATGGAAATGGCTATTGTCATGGCTAGGGTATGCTCATATGATATTCTTAAGAATTTTGTTTAGATTTTTATTGCTTAATTTGATCTTGAGTTGAAGTTATTTTCCTTGTGAATCTATAAAGGAGGCCGGTATGGATTGGATATTCCATTTGGACACAGATGAGCTAATATATCCGGCTGGAACACGTGAGTTTTCTGTGCGAGAGCTCCTGTCAGCTATGCCTGCTGATACTGATATTGTTATATTTCCAAATTACGTAAGTAAATTGCATGCTCTAACATTTGATTATTGCTTGGGGTAGAATTATATGCAAACGTACTCAGTTGTTACAAGTTCATTATTTTTTCATTTTCTGCCTCTTCTTGTGGTTGATCTCTTAGCTAATGAGAGAAACCTTTTCAGGAGAGCAGTGTCGAGAGGGACAATATAAAGGAACCTTTTAGTGAAGTAAGAGTTCTTTCATTCATTTTCTCTCACTCGAGGTTTTATGCTATTTTCCTCTAGTACAAAATCATATTGTATGGTTTGAAAGTGCTATGAGTTATTTATATTTACTAAAAAAAAATTCCATTTTAAATCCTTTGTAATTAGTTTTAACCACTATTTCTTCGTGCATCCACAGGTATCAATGTTCAAGAAGAATTTTGACCACCTTACAAAGGAAACTTATTTTGGAAATTACAGGGAAGCAGCCCACGGTAACCCGAATTACTTTTTGACTTATGGAAATGGGAAATCTGCTGCTCGTATCAAAGATCATCTTCGTCCTAATGGTGCTCACAGATGGCACAACTATATGAAGATTCCGGTGTATGTTGATTCTTCAGAATTATATATTGATTATATTAGTCTTTATTATATATCATATGCACTGTTTAATGCACTTCATTCCTGTCTGACATTGTCACTACTATACGATTTTCTTCCATTTAAATCAGACCTATCTGATAGTCTTCAGTTGCTAATTATCTGATATAGTTAATATGTGCTTTAAAAAAAAGATTCTTCCTCTGGTCTAAGTCATATAATTCCATGAAAGAACAGTGTATTTCTCTTATCTCTTACATTCTGTAGTCTTGGTAATATGTCGGTTTGCTTCATCTTGTAGTGAGACGAAATTGGATGAGGCAGCTGTTCTGCACTACACTTATACCAAGTTCTCAGATTTGACCTCGAGACGAGATCGTTGTGGCTGTAAGCCTACGAAGGAAGATGTTAAAAGATGCTTCATGCTTGAATTTGACAGAGATGTAAGTTGTAGTGAATCATGTTTATATAGGCTATGATGCTACAGAGAACTATTTTTATTAAATGCGTTTCTGTGATGCTTTTACGGATATCATTAGCTTTTCTCTTTCCCTACAATCCGATAAACACGCCCACAATTGAGTACTTTATCCTTGTCCTGTTTCTTAACAAGGGGTTTATTTTACTGTTATTATTGGTATTTGTATATTTTCAACAGTTGATTGAAATTTGGATCCTTCACTTGTTTTATATTACAGGCATTTATAATAGCTTCGACTGCAACGGAAGAGGAAATGCGTTACTGGTAAATGATCGTAACTATGTTTCTTCCTTATCACATTTCTAAATTAATCCATGGCTGAAGAAGTTTAGCTCCATTTTCCGTTTTGACTGATCAAGATCACTGTATCAGGTTTACAGTTACCCAGTTAATACCCGGTGACGTTTAAGCTATCACATAATCAAACATGATGAGTTGATTTGCGTGATATCCTGTCTATATATCATATGAGATATAATTTCAAGATCTCTCACACACACACTTTACATTTTGGGTTTCTCCCTTTTAGGTACAATGCGCACGTTGTTTGGGCAAATGAAGAAGTTAAGCGTAAACTTCAAAAAAAGGGCGTTTTGACACGAATATATGCTCCCATGGTAAGATCACGCGTAATTTTCCAGGAGTCAATAGTTAGGCTGCGAGGGCCATTTCTCCACGTCTAAATACATGTGTAGCTACGCTCGGGATCAATCTCTCCCTAACTGCCATTTAAATTCGTGCGACAGGTTATAATTCAGAACTTGAGAGAGTCTGGGGTTTTCAGTTCTGTCATTGCAGATGCCCAGGGAAACATTGTGAAAGAATCTTTGTTGTCTACTGAGAAAAATGTGTCTGGAAATGTGGGATCCAGGAAAATCGGTCGTAGTTTGGAATCTCAGGCAACTGCAAGGAAAGCTCTGGTTTTCGGAGAATCTGAATCTGAATTTGGTGCAGTTCCACCAGAGTCACCTCCCACCATGGATGACATATAGTTTTCTGGGATTTGGAAAGAGAGTGATATACAACAATGGAGTGTGAAGAGTTGTGTACATTTTACAGATTTTCAGGCTTAGATTATAGTCTTTAGTGAGGTATAGACTACAGAGAAGTGTTCTAATTCAGGGCTTTACTATACAGATTCTGCTTACACAGCACTTAGTGATCATACCATTTCTACATTTTTCCTTGTGGAAATGATTCCACTGCAATTTCATAGTAAACCAAACATATTAATTTTTCGGTAACTAATTTATTATGGAGTATTTATATAGCTTTGTCAGACTTTTTACGAATTATTAATGAGAATAACAATAGGAGCCAAATACAAATGAAATACTGCATTCACTCAAATTTACTACACAAGACAAGACAAGTGGGAAAATAATTTGAGAAAATTTTAAAATTTGAAAAAAGAAGCGGAAATGATGGGAAGAAATGGCGGGAACATTTGGCGCCACTCCGATTTTTGTGGGCAAAATCCTACATAAACTCATAAAGAGAGGGTCGACTCTTATCTTATGGTTTCATTTCCACGTCTCTGCAAAAAAGTGCAAACCCTTCCACTACTACTCTGCTTCAGCCGCCCTCACGCACGCACAGTAATGGCCGAAAACAACTGTTGTGCCTCTCCGGAGGTGGAGGTGGGAGAGCCGACGCCCAAGATTCCGAAGCTCGATCACCATCAAAACGGTGTCGTTGCAGGATCCTCCTCATATTTCAAAGTCAAGAAGCTCTCTGAGAAAGCCGTCTTGCCTTCGAGAGGCTCACCTCTCTCCGCCGGCTACGATCTCTCCAGGTCCGTATTTTAACTTTAAATTCTGATCTCAATTCAATTATTCTGATTTTAGGCGTTTTGGTTTTACAGTGCTGCTGATACCAAGGTCCCTGGTAGGGGCAAGGCTTTGATTCCCACCGACCTCAGTATCGCCGTATCGCCGGGAACCTATGCTCGTATTGGTAAATCTCTCATAAATTTTCTATCATCGGAAACTGGATTATTACACTTAAAAACATGGAAATACTGATTTGTTTTGTTTTTAATGTTTCTTTGGGGAACGATAGCGCCGCGATCTGGATTGGCGTGGAAGCACTCAATAGACGTGGGAGCAGGCGTGATTGATGCCGATTACAGAGGACCTGTTGGGGTGATATTGTTCAACCATTCTGATGCTGATTTTGAAGTCAAGGTTGGTGACAGAGTTGCACAGCTCATCATTGAGAAGATTGTAACGCCGGAGGTCGAGGAGGTTGACGATCTTGATTCCACCGTTAGGGGATCCGGCGGCTTTGGATCCACCGGAGTTTAATGCTAATGCTAGTAGTACTAACAATAATGTCTGTCAAACCGTCACAACTATTGAATGTCTTGTCCTGAATGTAATGGGAAATGGAGTTTTTCTATATATGAAGGTACGATGGAGTATTTCTATATATGAAGGTATAAAAAGCTTAAAAATCTCGTCTAGTCACTTATTAA
>CM008339.1:8051774-8070762 GCA_002525835.2 Ipomoea batatas
TTTTTTTTATAAAAAATAATAGCTAGGTTAGGCAAGCAAAAATTAAAGTAATGCAATAAAAAATAAGTTTAATTTGTACGTAGTAATTAATAGTAATAGCTAGGTTTGCATTGCCCATACTATGTAATACAATAATGAGTTTAGGGGCCTCAACATGCTAAACCACTTGTAGTAGTATATTCAACTAAACAAACAAGTCGAATACCAATAAATTCTTCTCTAATTTATTCTACACACAACATAGCAATATATAATTGAAATTAACTCAAGCATATATTATTTGTTGTAAATAATTGAAACATAATTTATATATATAAATAATCTAATGTCAATATAAATTGTTCATATTATTTTCATAACAATTGAAAGCAGATTACTCATAATTGAAAGTAACTTTTTTAATTAGTTTTTGGAAAAAGAAATTATATCAAACAGCTATCATCTAACATCTAATTTACTACAATCACGTTATCAACTATTTATACATTCTAATACCAAGCAGGGCTCTTTCTTCATTGTTTTAGCTTTTTATAAACAGGGCTAGCTAGCTTCTCTGCTGATCCAAAGTAAAATTTCCTGAAATGAGAGAGAAGATTGCCTCTTGGTCTGACAAGTGTTTAGGGGCTGAGCTTTTTAAGGCCGTTTTAATTTCCGGTGTGGTTCTCTACTTGGCCTCCATTTTTCTCTTCCAAACCCCCATTTGGTCACCTCCTGAAGGGGTACTGATATCGCCGGAGTTGAGCAGAAAAAATGAATCTCCGACCAACATAAGCCACCTACTATTCGGCCTTATCGGCTCCGAGAAGGCCTGGCACTTCAGGAAGGCCTACACGGAGTCATGGTGGCGGCCCGGCGTGACCCGCGGGTACCTTTATCTGGACGTGGCCCCCACCGGGGACCTCCTCCCTTGGTCGCCGGCTTCCCCGCCGTACAGAGTCTCGGACGATATAAGCCAGATGGTTCAAGAAACGAAGCACGTGGCCCCGATTATGGCGCGTATGGTGCACGGGATAATGGAGGTGTTTAGGGAGAGACACGCGGGGGTGAGGTGGGTGGTGATGGGAGACGATGATTCTGTGTTTTTCGTGGAGAATATGGTTGATGTTTTGGCGACATATGATCATACGAAGTATTATTACTTTGGGGGGCAATCGGAGTTTGTGATGTCCAATTATTGGTACTCGTTTAACATGGGATTCGGCGGCGCCGGCTTTATTCTCAGTTACCCTTTGGCCGAAGCTTTGTCTAACGACATGGATAGTTGCCTGAGGAGATATGCAGACGTCATATCTGCAGATCAAATTACCATGCTTTGCATAGCTGATCTTGGAGTTAATTTTTCCCCCTTGAAGGGGATTCATCAGGTAATTACAAATTTTAATTTCTTTGTTTAACCAGTTTGGTTGGGATATTGGTTATGCAATCTCACCTAGATCTGATACTAAATAATCAATATGACTAGTATTTTACTCCTTAATTGCACGTACTGGATGCAAACATGAATTAATCACGGCACAATTAAAAAAATTCATAAAATTCAAGTTGAGTTTTTCGTCAAAACAATTTTTTAGTAGTTTTTTATTATCATTATTTGCACTATTATTTTTTTTTTTCTATTTTAAATTTCTTATTACACGCAACCAGCATGTGCACAGTGCACAGCCCCATGTATAGTATTATGAAATTAGTTTTAGACTCCTCGGCGGCTTTAGACTCTCTGATCCACTCCCCCACGAAACATGACTAGTCAGTTGGGTACAATGCAAATTTTTATCTTTGACCAGTACAACGTTCGATACATTTGTAACCACTACGATTATTATATAATGGAAGTCAAATTTCTTATATTTTGCTTCCCTTTCTCATCACTTTCATGGCAAATTATACCATCTAACTAAGTTCTACCTTGTGTTGTGAATCCTAATTCAAAAATAACGTTCAGATTATGTGTTTGCAGTTTTCATATATTCTGTACCTGCGATTAACAGTTTATATTCCGAGCACATAACATTATAACTACAAATGCATAAATTGCATACACATAACATGTTAACTAATATCTGATGTGTTTGCAATTAACATATTTTGTGTACATTTGTACTAGATTGATTTACATGGGGACCTGTCTGGATTTTTGTCATCCCATCCCAAATTTCCACTGCTATCCCTTCATCATCTCGACACCGTAGAGCCCATCTTTCCGGCCATGGACCGATTCCAATCGGCGAAGCATTTGCTGAGATCGGCGGACCACGACCAAACCCGAATGTTGCAGCAGACCATTTGCTATCACCGACAAAGCAACTGGTCGGTTTCCGTGTCGTGGGGATACTCAGTTCACATTTACGAAAAGATTCATCGCCGGAGTTACCTGCAAATGCCGATCGAAACGTTCCAACCGTGGGCTGCGGATCAGCATCACCGGCCGCTTTACATGTTCAACACTCGGCTCCCTTCTAAGGATCCTTGCGAAGCGCCGCACGTTTTCTTCCTTAAAACGGTGAACAGAACCGAGGAAGATGGGGTGGTTATGACGTATCTCCGGTCGTCGGAGAGAGGGTTGCCGGCGTGTTCGTTCAGTGGGAACCATTCGGCTGCTTATGTTTCGAGGATTGAAGTTTACTCGCCATCGACAAAGCGTCCTGAGGTCAGCTTTCTTGTTTCCGTAAATCTTTTTTCTCCTTTTTTTTTTTAATCAACAAATATTTTGTATTTCAAAAAAAAATAAAATAAATTTCTAGCAGTACCCACGAATAGTTGTTGGAAGTTTACATATGACTATATGAGCAGTGCTGCAAAAATTTCGCCTATGCGTCGATCGACACCTAAGCGCTAGACATCAATTAATTAACACTAGGTGCCGATCGACCACCTAGCATATCACCATAATCGGTGATCTAGGCGGCCGGCTGATTAGGTAGCCACCTAATCTCCGCCTAGGCCGCCTAAGCGGCTTACTGGCTAGGTTTTCTAGGCACGACTAGCTATTGTTATGTTTTTTTTAATGAGTTATTTCACTCAAATGATATCGTTTTGAACGAAATAATCCTAAATTGTTCAAATTCTAAATGTTTTTAGGTTAATATTTAGTATTTTTAATATTAACTTTTAAAAGTTTATAATTATTAAATTTATAAATTTTAAATAAATTTTTTGAAAAAATAAAAATACACGGACACCTAAACTCCAATTAATCGCCGTCGTCTAGGGATTAAGTGCTCCCTGAGCGCTGAGGAACTTCTATAAATAGTCAATTGTTCGGTCAAACTAAACAGTCACGGCTGGGAGGTAACTACTTGATTGAATAGTCAAGTCGGAATGGTGACAAGTCTGAATGGTGACTATTCATTCAACATTCGGAATGGTTCACTAACATGCATGTTTTAATTATATATCAAGGGAAAATTATTTAATATAAGACTTGGTCCAAATCCTGCCAACCTTTTTACATTCAATTAAATCCATCCGTACATACACATATAAAGTCACGACCTAATTAACATAAATGCATACTCCGTATAATCTAATATTTTGATACTTTGTTGTAATTGTTTCAGATGGACAAATGTGAATGTTGTGACGTTATTCATTCAGATGGTGAGGAAGGTTTGAAAGTCAAATATAGAAATTGTTTGTTAACTGAGGTCATTGCTTAATCAACAATCAAGGTGTAACTATTTTTTCCTTCTCAAATAGCCTTATTTCATCAATCATCACTGCAGTATATTATATATATACAATAAATAATGGGATAAATGTTTAGAAAATTATTTGATTCACCATCAAAATATATGAGAATTACACCAAGTGATTAATTAATTATGTTTTGGAACGGCTAATGGAAAGCATGGACGCTAACTAGACATGATTGGTCGTGAAATGTTGCTATGATGGAGTTCATTCTGATCTGTGTATGATGTAATTTTTTTGTTACTATCAAATATATACATATTGCATGAAAATAAATGTCAAATGTATTTTTCTAACATTAAAATGATTATTATATTGCAATAAATTAAAGATAAGTGAAAATTTGTGAGCATCGCGTGATGTTTTAGAATAGTAATTTTGAAACAAAAGCTTTTAACATAGTTCGTGAAATTTCTAATCCGCGAGACAGTTCTCATATTAGGAGAAGCCTAAATATACTATGAGCACAATTTAAAGTATTATAACCTAACTCTCGTATTATTCCTAAGACAGTATATATGTAGGAAAATTGTGTGTGATGGGGCGATTGGACCACGGAACTCATTATATTGGAAAAGTCTTGGCTCAAGTGGAGTTAGCTGTCCCCTATGATGCATTGTGTCTTTTGAAAGCCACACAGAATATAAATGGAATCAAATTAAAATCATATGCTAGATCTCAGTATGGAATGATGATGCAATCGAAAAGTCATTCCATCTCATTCTGCATATATAACGTTATTTTATTTTTACAATTCAACTCTATCTTCATTAAATCACAAGAATGGAAGCAGTACTGATTCTCCCTTCTGGTTTCTTGAAAAGCCACTAGCCAAACTTCTCATTATGTAGTAGCCTGGATTTCTTCACTCTTCTGGAGTCCTATCCAGCGTGCATAATCAACCCACCTGCACATTAAACAAAGTAACCTTTTTTAGTTCTCATCATTCAAGTGATTTAATTTGTGTAAGAAATGGAGGGTTAATCTTACAATAATGAGCCCATGAAGGTGTTTCCTGTTCGAACAGCGAAGCAAACTGCGCTCAGTACTGACTTGTGTTCGTGCAGCAATGGCTCCAAAATTCGCTGTTCTATCACGCCCGCCAATACTTGATAGCTAACGTTAGACACGTACAATACCGGTTTAGTCACATGTTAGCTTTGGACGTCTCAACTAAAAGTTTAAATTAATAGTGACGAGAATAAGGTTATGTTACCGCAGGTTGCTAGAAATTGACATATAGACACCATATGCAGCTGCAGTTGATAAAATGGGCACATTATTATTATTCTCTATTTCATCTGCAGCTGACTTGTCAACTGCCCTGCGTGCATTTATGAATGCATTCGTCACCACTGTGCCAACCTGGATAACATATATAAATCTCACCTCACCATTTTTCCGAAAAATAATAAACATTATATTATATGGGATTCCACAACCCAGCCAAGCTAGTGATACTGTTAACTTGATAACCACATAATGTTACAAGTTCGACTCCCAACAGGAACAGTTTATTGATTTTTTTATTTGATCTGGTCAGCTATGTGGATTTGCTAAAGTCTTTATCAGGCAGGGTTTTCCGAGTATATGCCTAGTGACAGTCTGTTTTTCTGACACTATAAAAAAACATTAGATATTTACCAGAGAGGAAGCCGTGCCAACAACAAAGAGCTTTGAACCATTCCTCTGAAAGTTAATCCAACATGGGATTAATTAAACTTTGTACCTCAGATTAAGAATTAACTTTGACTATAGATGCTTCAATTCAATTCTTACCGCTATTGCGCCTAACCTCTGCAGCAAGGAAAACGATGTTCCACCTAGAGCAACCTAGAGGATCAGATCAGATTATTACTTCTCAGATCATTCTTAAAAACTACATTATCCTGTTAAAATCATAATAACGTAGACTACAAAGTAATGGAAAGTATTGTGTGTTTTTTAACCTGAAAAGCATTGTCTGGGCAGCTGTGAAAGAACTTAGCAATACGGCCAGCATTGAGTTGGATAGGTGGGCGGAGAGGAACAGTGGGAGCTGGAAGATAAACAAGCATAAAATCTGCAACAATGGCCATTACCTAAGACCACGAAATAATGGGATAATGCAGAAATTAGGGTGAGAATTACGAGAGTATATTCTAAATTACAGCAAAACTTAGAATCTTCAATACGATGCTTATTAATGGTGTTCATACCACATCTGCAAAAACCACATCTAACTCATTAAAGAAGTTTTCCCCGCGCCGTTGAAACTCAGCAGCTGTCTGCACAAAAGATTGAATTCAAACAGTTTAACCCGTAACCTTATAAACTCATATTTTCTCTTATATTTTCTTTTGTAATGTCAGACTTGTTGGGCAAGATAAGTAAAGGCCAAATCTAGCACCTTAACTCTTAAAAAAATTTGACCTTATAAGAAAATAAAATTGCGTTAGTTATATCTTTTTGCCTAAGTGGTAAGCACTTGATTACTATATGGTATCAAGCTAGGTTACATATTCGAGCCAAATAAACAATAACAATTAAGACTAGCCGGTTCTGGGAAATTGTTGGACCGAAGGCTAAATCAAACATTATATATGACTAAGAAATTGTTTGAGGAGGCTGTCAGGTTGATAAAGGACAAATCCAGCATTCTGTCTCTCGACAGATTAGTGATGTTAGTCTTCTATTATTATTTATTACCTTGGTGAAGAGACCAACGCCGCATTCAATAAAGACTTTAGTGAGGAAGAGATCATCGGCCAAGAGTCGCTCTTTGAAACCTCCATGGCGGAGCAACCAAGACATCCACTTTGATTTCCGGAGCTCCAAATACCTCTGCACTATAGAAGCGGTTATTCTCCCGTCCTTGATCGCCGCCTTCAAATCCTTAGGCAAGCTCTCTAATGACCTCCCGGCCTCTCCCAACACCATTAACGTCTCCTTTTCGTTCTCCCCGCTATTATTACTGTTTTCGCCATCATCATCGTTTCCTCCGCCGCCGCCTCCGTGTCCACCGCTCCAGTTACCGCCGTCGCCTCCATCAACTGAAAGCGGTACAAACGCGCCACGGTTAGAGACGGGCGATGAGTTTGAAAAGCAATGAGGCCGAACAGAGAGTGAAGTAATGGTGGAAATGGAGGTGCGGCGGAAGTGAATGGGAATTGGGGGAGGCGCGGCGAGGAAGCGCGGTGAGGAAAGGAAGTTAACGGCGGCGGCGATCGGCATTGTCGTCGTAATTAACGCCGCCTGTCTCCCTCTCTGATTCGGCGTTTATTAGGAGGGAAACTGTTGGCTTCGTATGAAAAGCTCTGTATAACTAACTTAAGTAACAGCCTCGCTTTTGTCGATACTCGAATCGGCCAACGCTTTGTACGATACTCCCAGGGTCAAAGGAGACACATTTTACTGCATATACTTTTAACAAATACGGAATATTTTTATAGTTTCTGAATCTCCAACATCAAAAGTCTTCACATTCAGACAGAACATCTGAAAACATATAAATATTTCATATAATAACTGAACATCTAACTGTAAAGGCCTTTATATTTTGACAGAACATCTGGGACAGTGTAAATCATATTATGACTGAAAAGGTGAAAGAGCGTAGGGAATTTCGATGTTGTTTGCGGTGAGACTATCGGAAATTCAGTCATGTTGTGGGGGCATTGCCACCTCTCACGTGCTCCATAGTCCATACATTCGGGACCTCGGATTTTATTATAAAATAAAATTTTTAGTTTTGGCGATACAATCTATTTATTTTATTTAAATGCTACCCTCCTATAACAGCTCTTTAATTCCCTCGTGGGAACCCCTCTCGTCGTGTCGCTCGCCAGATCATCTACCGCTTCCACGACTATTAAATGCTGGTAAGCTAAGTATCACCAAATCCAGAAATAAGAGAATTACAAAAACACACCTTAAAAAAATATTGCCACTAGCACACCAGTTTTCACTATTAAATTATTTTCTTTTATATTTTGTAGGAAGAAATTTTTTGAAAGGCGGAAACGCTTATCGTTATATACAATAAATTTTATTGTGGGTCATGGTCCACGTAACTGCATAAATCATGCACCTAAACACATTCATACAAACAATGATGCATACAAATAGTGAACTTAAATTTACTGAATATTAGATTTATAAGTAAAGGAAAAATGGGTTGTGCTAAATAAGTCTAATTATGCTCTACAAATATTGAATCTTGTGTACAACATAAATGAGCTTAAAATATACATAGCTAAATAATCAACATTCAATGAGTTTGTACATGCTCAAATAATATAAATAGTGAACTTCATACATTTAAATCATGAATTCAGCCCTTAAACTGTTTTCAAACTATTTTGTGCACATTCGAATAATGAACATTACGTATAAAAATAATGTATTCTATATATAGTCCACACGTACAACTGTGTGAACCATGATCCACCTAATATGCATTTGGTAAATTAGTGTCCATCCCATTTAATCTCGGACTAATAATCCACACTACCCAAAACTCACTCTCAAGTCTCAACCATATTTCCAACCAGTTTTATAAAATTGAGGAAACCCACACCTCCTTTCAGTCCTGTGGCAACGTATATATATATGTTGGTGAAAGTGGGATTAACATGGAACTGAGCCCATTAAGTCTTCAACCAGCTCTCTACTGGCTTCCTGTCACTGAACATTGGGTTAAAGCCCAAATATTCCTATTAGTAATGCATCATAATTAAAATCTATTACATATGGATAAAACAAAATTTTTATGGTATTCATAAATCATAAGCACCGAAAAATTTTGCTTTCAACCATGAATAAAAGTACATTTTTAATATACTAATTGTACATTATTTATGTACTGAATATAATATACATTATTTTGATAGTATACAAATAATGTTTCTTAAGTACTCAAATAATGTACCTTCAGTACACAAATAATGTAATTTACTACGAGTATATTAAAAATGTACTTTTTATTCATGATTCACATAGTTGTGTAGTTCATGGTCCATGAAATAATGATTGAATAAGCACTAGTGTCAAATGTTTGTGCGTAGTTACATCTATGTTCAGCTGAATTACCATGATTTACATCTATGGGAAGAAAGATTGTTCCTACTTCCTTTTAGAATTTATACATGATCTTATTAAGTACTCATTTGACAAATCCTTTAGTATTTAATAAACTTTTATTGGGACAAAATCAAATTATACCCACTTCATTAATATATCGGAAAGACTGGAATAAAAATAGGATGAATGTATAAAAAATAACATATTTTACAATAAAAGAGTCAATAGATACCTCCACAGAAGCTCGAACTCACTCCATTCTATATGAGAGTGTCACCGAGTACTGTTTGACCACAAGGTCTTTAGTTTCCTAAACGCTGATTATGCCACCTATGGTCACAAAGGTACGATGGAGGAGGTGTCTTTTCTTGAGCATTATATCGTTGCACTATTTTAATGGCCCCATTTGTTGAACAAGTGGGAATTGAAAAGGTGAACTTTAAAAGAATGAAAATGCATGTGATAGTGGGATAATGATAATGATTTTGGTGGCCTTCACCATTCAATAGGATAGGCACTAGATAGCGCAGCTCAGTGACTGCTGATGATTTTCATTTTTTTTCCTTTTTTTTTTTTAATAGGCTCAACACTAATTTGTCGATATTAATATAGGCTAATTTGATTAGGATGGCTCAACCTATAAGTCCATTGAGTCATTAATGCAATAATGCATGTGGTAATATAGATTCATTGAGTTATTTGTACAAGTTGATGTAGGACAAGGGAAACCAAATTAAAAGAACACAAACAATATAATTCACACTCAAAGACTTTCAATAATATTCAAACTTAAACTTCTCAATATAAAAGTCTGTGTAAATAAATAATTAATTAAGAAAATAGAAGAGTTGTAAATATTAAAAGCATGCATCTGACAAGTATAGGTAATCATACAGCTCCACAAACAAATATAGGTAATGCCCACACTGGTAGAGCCACACCCCACTATCACACTGATTTTATTATTATGGTCTAACTTTTACGTGTTTGTTGGCCTAATTACACATTTTTTTATTCGATGACTCAATTGCACAAAGTGTAAAAATTTAGGGGTCTATTTAACACTTTTTTAATAGTTCTTGCTTATTGAAAATAATAGTTAATTTCATTTTGTTTTAGATTTATGCATGGGTGGCAACCCACTTTTAGTCCTTTTTATTACAATATCAATATTTGGTTCTAGTATTATTGTGACATGACCATTTTTATCTTCCATCAAAAAAATAGTTGAAATGACGTTAAATACAATGATATTTTGATCTTTTTTTATACAAAGTTGGTTGACTCGTTATATTTTTATTTATTTATTTATTTTAAAAAATCCCTATTTGATCTGAGAACCGAAATGCCCTTGTAGTATTTAAGGGCATTTAAATAATTTTGTTAATAAATGACCAAAAAATTGTCATGCTACAATAATATTAGCACCAAAGGTGATGTTCTAATAAAAAATGACTAAAAGTGGACTACCACCTATAAATCTAGGATACAAAATTGAAATTAACTCTTGAAAATAATTATAACATTAATAAAACCAAAAAAAAGAACAAATAAATTCTAACTAAATGTAACATTAATAATTGTATTATATTGACTTAATTAAACACTGATTGATGACGTCACTGGATTGTCTCAAAGTGACGTTGGCGGAGCATCGACCTGAGGAGGTGTCTTTTCTTAAGCACTTTATATTGAACAAGTGGGACGATTATGGGGAAAATATGTTAATTATTGCGTGCTTGGATAATGATTATGCAGGGAATGTGGGTTTTGCCCAAAATGATTGTAAATCTACACTTTTTGACTTGATAATGTTTTTTTTTTTTCATTTTAAACATAAATTGACAGATCACACTTTGTGTTAAAAAAAAATTATTAATAAAAATGACAAAGATTAATAGTATATTTTTCCTTAAAGAGGTGAAATTAAGAAAGGAATGTATTATGTATACCATCACTATTTGTAGCTAGTTTTTTACTATTCATTGTATTTTATCAAACTAAAATCGACAATCTTAATTAAGTTATATTTATCACTGCAATACTTCTTCACTTCTAAAAGTGAGTTCTATTGTCATATATAACATATTTGTAATACATTGATTTTTTTTTTACATCCCTACAATTCAACCGGACTTTAAATAATAATAATAAAAATAAGCAAATCTTACTATTTGGTAAGGTAGGTAGGTGTGATTGTAGTTGCCAAAAAGTAGCAAAAGTGTTGAATAAAAGGCTTGTAACAATATGAAGCCTTTGGTTCCATTTTTTTTTTAAAGAGTGACATGACATTGACCATGTCATAATGAAATGAAGAAAAGTAGACCATGTTATAATGAAATGAAGAAAATTATAAAGGTAAACTTGATCTTTTTTTTTTTTTTGAAAAAAATCATGAATAGAAGAAATATTGAATACAATAAAGAATAGAAGACAACCAAATGTGAGAATCAGCCCCAAAATCTACCGCCCTAGCAATAGTGTGGGCAAGTATACTCGCTGATCTATGAATATGACAAAAGAACATCAAAGTACCTAACAAGTAAACGACAACTCGCAATAATCCAACCTGTGTAAGAACGATCCGAATAAAATTAGTCAAAAAACTAGCTTGCTAACAATCAATAGGGCAATGAGTGATGATGACAATTACACTCTTTGTCTCATTTTATATGTTGGGTTCAGTTGATGAGGTTTGACTAAGTTTATTTACAATTTAATTTTTCATAATATTAAATTTAGAATTAGTATGTAAAATTTATATATTTAGAAACTATATTAAAAGTACTATTAAACACAAAAAATTAAATTTAAAAAAAAAATTCAAAGTGACCTCGCAAATATTTTCCTCCCCACAACAAATAAAATCACTAAATTTATTTTAAACATAAAAAAATCAAATTTAAAAAAGAAAATAATTCAAAGTGACCTCGCAAATATTTTCCTCCCCATAACAAATAAAAATCAATAAATTCATTTTTGTCAGAAGTGGGATTTGAACCCACGCCTTCTCACGAAGACAAGAACTTGAGTCTGGCGCCTTAGACCACTCGGCCACCCTGACATTTATTTATAATTTTGATCTACAATTATAAAGTATCTAGTCAATTCCCCACCTGGACACAGCCAAAATCTAATTTATGTTATGAATTATAAATATATTAATGTAAAACTACTATAAATGGCTATACGGCTCAATATTTTTTTTATTAATATGATATTAAATAAATTATTAATTCATTCAATTAATTATAATAATAATAATATTCATCTATAATAACAACAAGAGAGGGGATAAAACTCTAACGCACTCGTTTAAAGAGTGAGATTTCACTATAGACTATTGGAGAGTACATCTCAGTTAGAGAAACGTTTAGTCTTCATCACGTACTATTTTTCTAAAAAGGATTAATTAGATGTGAATTGTTATAGTGATGAATGCATCTTAAATAGCAGTTGGTGGCTTGGTGTGGTATCAAATTTGCCTACATAAGATATTATAGTGATCATAGATATTAAATCTTTAATAAAAAATGTACTCATGATTTAGAAAATAGAATTTAGAAGGCTTGTAAGAAGTCTGTCTCACATCGGAAAAGGGGTGTGAGTTTTTTTTTAATCATAAAGGAGGGGGTGACCCCTGGGGAGTGAAACATTATTCAACCTCCACCACTCTTCTCAGACTCGTGACCTGCGCCAAATCCTCAAAAAAACATCCTCGCTCATAACCGGGCAAACAGCAAAAGTCTGAATCTCATCACCGTACATCGCTCCACCTACTGCAAGCCGATCAGCCACTTTGTTTTGCTCACGGTAAATGGCTTTGAAAGAGACTCTCCAATCTTTAGCGATCCATTTATTAACCCTGTTTATCAAATCTCTAACCGGTCCATGCCCCGGTATCCCCTCCCTAATCCATTGAATCACAGTTCTAGCATCGGACTGAACCTCCAAGTCGCGAACCCCTCTGTGCCATGCTCAGCAGATTATTTCTTAAAATTTAAATCCATGTTTTTTTCGCACCAGTCAACTGCATATATTAGAGTTGAGTTAGGCGCACGACTCATCGAGCTAGGCACTCAACTCGCCTTAGATGGCCAGTTTGTCGCTTAGCCGACTAAAAGCAGCTTAAGGCTGAAATCACCTCGGCCTAGGGACGCCTAGAGCCTGATCAGCACCTAAGCCGATTACAACACTGGTTTGTAGTTTTGTACTATATACCTCCTTCACTATTCACTCGTCAAAAACAAAATGACGAGATTTAGAACAAACAAAACAAGAAATTAAAACAACCACACATCATAAATGAAGCGTGTATTGCCTTATTAGAAGCCATTTAATTCTTCAACATCCATTATCACTACCCACCCACCCTGATCACAAATATGTCTACTAGCGGTTATTAGACACGCCACCTCAAATGATGCATCTATATCAATTGCGATTGTCTTTTTATTATGTTTTCTTTTCGACTTTTGATGTTTGGTGCAAACATTGCTGAATCTTTAGGGTAACATGCGACGACACAAGCAAAAGAACAGAAGATGGTAGTGGTCCAGGGAACTGCGAAGACTATAACTACGCATGAAGCTAGTTTACTACAAGAACCATACATGCATTTATCAAGTGCGGTGGTTGATAAGGACAAATTCATTTGTCCTATGTTATAAAAGTACCTTCTTTAATTTTATCAGGATTTTGATTTGCAACAACAAATGATTTTTTTAACATGTTAACATATTTTGTACCTACCCGTTAACAATTTATGTGTATGTAGTTACCAATGTTATTTACTTTTAATTTATTTATAGATAATAAAATTTATTTACTACAAGTACAAAATATGTTAATTGAGACACATAATTTTTTGACCACGTTTACTATTTAATATTAACCTTAGTCAATCTAACAGGTGGTGGGCCGTGGTCGGCGGATGAACCTAAATTATTGGCTTCTCCGGTGTTACACACCGGCACTTTGTAGGGAGCTTTCTCCAAGAAGGACCGATTTTGACACTGGATCCCAAGAAGGATCTTCATGAAAATGGATCCAAAGCAAGGAAACGTGTCTTTCTGTAGATCGTCTCTATGTAAATGAGAATCGATTTTCTCATTCTTAATGAAAAAAAAAAAAAGTGAAACACATATATGTATTCGGATAATACATATATGTATTGTATTAATAATTGTATACAATTAATTAACAATAATACATGTCCGGATAATAATTAGTGATTATTAATAATTGATTAGTGATTAGATAATAATGAATTTCAAATTCCATATTTACTATTTAGTTATTACTCGAGCTACTCATGTAGACAAATTCCAAGAATCTTATTATATTACATTGGAAATGTCATAGATTCTAACTCTAATACGATAAAACTTTCCCATCCTATTGGGAACACTAGTGGAAACCTATTCTGATCTTGAATGGTTCTCTTAGTCTTAATGTTTAGCAAAACCTCACATTAATGGTGGGGTGACAATGTTGTTGCTTCTCTTGTTCCTTTCAATGTCAATTAACAATTGTTCAGTCATGGAAATCGTGATAATCAAATTGGACCACAAATAAATGAGAAGTAAATCCACAAATTATAGATCACACATTTTCTCTATTGCTTCTACACTATTCACTGATGAGACTCATTTCTGATCTTCCTTTCCTAACATTTACCTAAGTGTTTTGTTTTAATTGATTCAGAAATGAAATGGTTTACAAATTTTATTCATTCACTTTTCTTTACAAAAACTAAATTCATATACTTAGAGTTATACTTCAGGGAGTACATGACCAGGATTACATATGGACATATGCACTTTAAAATTACTGAAAGTAGTAGTAGTAAAAGAAAGAGGTAATTTCACATTTCACATTTCTCATTTCTCATCCAAACAATTCTAATCTGGCTCTTGCAAGTCTGAGCACCTTCTCAAAGTGGTGGCCGGTATCCGGCGGATGCGCCTCAATTCTCGACCTGTCCGGCACCACCCACCGCCCCTCGCTAGTCCTCACCATTCCTTTGTTCTCATCTTGCCTCCAGTACGGCGGCACGTCCAGCTCACGCTTCAAGAAATTCGAGTCTTTATTCACAAGCGCTATATCCCGCCCCGTCGCCGACCTAAAGGGCTGATCTTTGCCGTGAAACCCGTCGATGAGGTGCAAATGCGCTTCCAGATTATGCGCGCACCCTAAATCCCCACTTTTCTTGAGGAAAGGCGAGTGGGTATGATCCAAAGCCAATTCCACTCCCACGTGAGCATAGCTCCAAGGGAATTGCAGCGCTTTCTCTAACTGTTTCTGGTACTGGAAATTCTCGTTTGCGATTATTCCGGGCACCGTTGGAACCTTGTCGTGAACGTTCACGACCCGCAACACCCGAATCCCGAGTTCTTCGCATCTTTCTTTGAACCTTAAGTTGCCCACTCTGGGCCCGGCGAAGGAGAAAACGGTGATTGGGATTCTTGTCAGGGAGTCGTCGTCGTCGTGCAAAATGTTCACTTTCATTTCTGCTATGTCATAAGCGCTTAGCAGAGCCAAGGAAGCTCCCAGGCTATGCCCTGTTACTGTAATGCTAAGCTCTTCCCCTCTGTACTTCTCTATCAGCCGGTTCACTTCCGACAGGACCTGTATAGAAACAGAATGAAGAATATATTTAATCAAGTTTGAGAAACTTAAATAGTTATGCATACAACTGAAACTCCAAACTCTAGGAAAACGTATTTTAGTCCTACAAACTAAGAGGAAGCAGTCCATACCATGGTTGCAATAGAGGAGCGTCTAATGCCTAGATGGCCTAGACGGATGCCTATGGAGCTAACTAAAAAAATAGTGCATGTGTATGGGTATGTTAGCAAGGCCGAGTAGATGAGATTAACTCGGTTAACTCGATCGAAATGGATGAGTTAACTCACCGAGTTAAGCTCTAGCGAGTTAGCCTAATTAGGTGCTAGGCCGACTCTGCGCTTAAGATGGAAATCGTCACGGTTTAGGGGCTCCTAGGGGGCCTAGCACCTAGGCGGGCGTCTAGACCTATTTTTACAACAATTGTCTATAAAATAAACTAGAAGGAAGCAGTCCATACAATGGTTGCAATAAGCCCTAGGCCCTAATCTAACAATAAGCTCCTAATGCCTAGACACCCTAGGCGGGTGCTTATGCGACTAACTAAAAAACACTACAGGTGTGTGGGTATATATATAGACCGAGCGGACAGGATTAACTCGATTAACTAGATTGAAATGGAGAGTTAACTCAGCCGCTAGGCAGGGCCCTAACTGACACAGGGAAATCGTCACAGTCTAGAGAGCCTAACGCCTAGGTGGGCGCCTAGATGGATTTTTGCAAAAGTTGTCTATACAATATACTAAAATATGTTATTCCTTCTTAACCTGTTCCCGGGCAGAATAGGTGCAGAAATTGCAGGCCATCTCTTTCTTGGTGTAGAGATCGAAGAACCCAGATTCAATCTTGATATCCGGGTCATCCCGGAAGTGGGCGGGGTGAAGGATGTTCTTGAGGTCATGGATCCACTCGAGATAAGTAACGGTGCCGCGCCACGCGATAACAATGTCACGGCGGCCTAGACGGCGGATTTCCTCGGGGTCGGTGGTTACAGCAACATAGCCCATCCAGTTGGCGTGCTGGCTCCATATGCTGCTGACGGTGGACATCTGGAAGAAGTTTGGGAGGTTGATGTTTGAGGTGGCGTAGAGGTAGCGGCTGATGTGGTAGCCGCGGTGGGCCATGCCGAGTTTTGGGAAGAAATCGGCGGCCGTGTATTTGCAGGTGCCGCAGTATTTGGAGTGGGGGTCGAAGTCGAAGGAATCATAGCAGGCCTGGGCAAATTCTCCATAGCGAATGATTTCTTTGCGGAGATGAGAGTTCATAGGGTCTAATAAGCCTTCCCAGTTATCTAATCCTTGGATTAGCTTCCATATTTTGTCAAGAGGCCTTTGATCCTCCATGTATTCTTGTATTATTTCTTCTTGTGCTCTTTCTTCTTCTTCTTCTTCTTGGTGTGCATGTTCAAGTTGTGAGGGGATAGGGATAGGTGGGCTTGAAAGGGTTGAGCACTTGAGGGAAAAATGGTGAGGAGATGACCTTAGGGAAGAGAAGGGTTTGATATGGATGGGGAAGAAAGAGGTTTTGTTTAATAATAAGCCATCTTCAAAGGTGGGGAGGAGTTTGGGGTTGTTGAGAGAGAATTGGAGAGAAGTAGCCATGAAAGAGAGAAAGGAAGAAAGAAAGTGTTGTGGGTATTAATGGCCTACTACTGTGTAAGGTTTTTGATGATATGATATGATATGATATGATGATGGGGTATTGATATGCAGGCCAGGCCAGAGTGCACTATTGTAAACTCGTTTTCATTTTTGAGTGACAGATTGTGGGGAAGGAGAGATATTAGGTGGTATTAAATAGGTAGTGAGAAAAACCTCAACCTCACGTTGTTCACATGAAACAAACAAATTAAAGCTTAACATGGGTCGGGGCCTAGACTGTTCTGGTCTACTCCAGGAACACATGCATCAGTTCACTCTTAATTATTTGGCTTGTCTTTCTTTCTATTTACTCTCACTCCCCATAAAGAATTGAAGACATGCATGAATTGAAGTGTTATAGAATTTATAAATTTAACAGAATTATTGGACTACCTTCCAGATCATGAGTAGTCATCAATGTAATAATCATTAATGCTTTGATGTCTTGGGCAATGGGCATGGATGTAGAAAGCCTCTTTTACAAGTTATCTAATTTACCTACCCATGAATATTTTATAAACTACTCCCTCCATCCCATTTTATGTGTTTGGTTAGGTTATCTAAAATCGATTGAGACAGTAGACATGACAGGTAAATTGTGAAATATGAAATATTATATTCTCAGTTTTAACTTTTCTTATTACACCAGGACTAATCATGTTCATTTTGGATATGTGGCAGCACTCCCTTGTAAATTTTAATCTTTGTAAATTTTAATCTCTAGTTAAGTTGAAGGGGACATATCTCATTTCATAAATTTGAGGGAGTTCTATAACACCTTAATTTAGAATCAGTATGAATTTAATATGAATTATATGATTATTGTTGGTTTTATGACTACCTGGGGTAGTTAGTCGACGTGCCTAACATAACTGATTGGATGAGAAAATATAAATAATTGAAAAGGAAAAATAAAGGAGACAGTTATATTTTCTTACGTGGAAATAGTATGGTGAAAATCAAGAGTTTTTTTGGGAGAGGTTAAGTCAAGATCCGTTTTGTAGGTAGTTTTTGTACATGCACAAGTGGGGTCTCTATTTCTTCCTTTTCTTGCTAGAGAATAGAAGTTTAAGTTCTACTATATGGACTACCATTTTCTACTCCATCACATTCACTACGTGACAAGATATGATAGGTTATATTCATCATGTGGATCCCAAAGAAAGTGTCAAAATCAAACTTTGGTGTGAGGAAGTAAAAGTAGGGAGTATAACTTGGGAGTCCAAGTAGTATTTTCTTAAAAAATATTTTCCTCACAATGTGCTTTTCCCCTACAATGTAACCCCTATGGGGTATTTAATTTATACATTGAGAATTGACCGAAGAAATGAAAGAAAAATACTTACAAATTTAACTTTAGACAACTTTATCTGATTGCGGTGAAAATATGATAACAGATCTTCTAATATCTCTAATGGATCTGGATTCTCACTTTGTAGGTGGTCATTGGGCTAACATGCTGACCACCTTTCCATTCTGAGTGACAAGTAATGCCAATTGGGTACCCAAAGCTGGTATCCATCAATTATTAAAACTAAAAAAAATGTGGTAGTAAAAAATAATTTAAAAAGAAGAAGACAAAGATTTCACATCGTGATTGCTTAACAATCAGGGTTCTGTTCAGTCCGTCTGGGACGCTGGCTCCCACCACTAAGCAAAATGATTGATTTTAATGTGCTCATATTTTTTTTGAAAACGATTTTACAATGTGATATTATTAATTTTTAATAATATAACAAAGTAATATGAAAATTGTTTTCCTTATTTTAGTTTCCTATCTTTTTAAGTGGCTAGTATTGCCAAAGACTTGTGGAAGTGGCGTTGTGATCTTTTTAAATAAGTTTAAACTTCAGTGGAGAAGTAAGGATATTAATTTGGTAGCATGCAAATCAAATATCCAATCATTACTAAATAATGTACATTCAGTATTCAGTATATTAAAAATGACCATTTACTTATGATCCACAATA
>CM008339.1:8112366-8125536 GCA_002525835.2 Ipomoea batatas
ACAGTTAGATGGATCGCGTAGAAGTGTAAAACCTCAGGAAAACCCTAATTTTTGTGTGAAGGAGGATTAGGGAGACCCGCAGGCCGCAGAGAAGACACGGACAAAATCGGGTGGGTTAACCGGGTTATACCGGCGTTCGGCTTATACTTCAAGTTAGATAAAAACGAAATTAGAATTAGAATTAAAAGTTTAAATATGAATAATTTGTTATATTAAACTATAATTAATTATTTAATTTAGAGTATTCATTATCTTAATCACGACAATAATTATTATTTATATTTATATTAAAATAAAATTATAAATATTTGTAATTTTTATACTGCATTAAATATTACTACTCTCATTTTTAGTTTATCATTAGAGACAGGGTATATTTCTTTTGGTATTGTTAGTTTAGAATTTCCTTTATGTTCAAGTGGTCTTAAGATTTCTTGGTTAGGGAGTAGTAGTATATTCATATCACACTAATTAAAATTTTGCAATTTGCATAGGAAAGTATGTACCATAACTGTTTGCACGAACACCTCTCAGGGAAAAAAAAAGCGAATGAATATCTCCCACAGAAAAAGTTAATGGACGTCTCTCACAAAAGGAAAAGTGAATGGACAACTCCCCTAGGAAAACCAATGAACATCTGCAGGGTAGGGGTTGGTACAAAGATACAAAATTCAAAAGCTAAAAATATAATAACATTGTGTATCCTAATATTAATTTGAATAAATATATCGAAGTATTTATCTCAGCCCCTCTATCTAATTAATTTGATCTATTCTCAAGTTTTTAATATAATAGAAAACTAACAAAAGAAAATAAATCTTCTTTCAAAAAAACAAAAGAAAATAAATGAATGTGCAAGTATGTAACCCAGCCAAACAAACATTTATATATCTCCCCGAAACTGGTCAACTGGAAAATCCGGAACATTCCTTTATATAATATTGAAAAAATTCTCCTGTAAAGACCATAGCAATCTTCTCCAACATATTATATTAGCAGAATTAATTTCATCTATTCTCAAGTTTTTAATATAATAGAAAACTAACAAAAGAAAATAAATGAATGTAATAACCCAGCCAAACAAACATATACATACATATATATATATCATCTCTCCAACATATTATATTAGCAGGTTTTGTGTGGGTAAGAAAGATGCAACCCAGCCAAACAAACATATCTCATCTTCTCCGATCCTTTGCATCTTACACAATTAAGATGCATACAACTTGTAAACTTAGCTTCCTGTACTAAATATACCTACATATGTATTTATCTCTATCTAGATCATCATCCATCTGACTAGCTAATATGTATTTATCTCTATCTAGATCATCATCCATCTGAATGTCATCCACCGACCAGTGCTCAGTTGGTCATAAGGATGAAATTTGGAAACAAAGAATATAATGTCATCCACCTAGCTGTAGATGTAATTTTTTTGGGATATGAGGAAAACCCACAACCATTGACAATGCAAACAACACCGGGTAGATATATTCTTGAATTGAAACCCACCGCCAGTATGAATGCAAACCGCCAGTATGAATGCAAACCGCACTGGGTAGATGTATTCTTCAATTGAAACCCACAGGCATTCACAATACATTATGAGCGAGCTGTGTAGCATTGTTCAGTTCATTTCCAAATTAAATGTAAGGATGGGAAGGCAACATTTCACCATGATACATAAGACATGCCAGAATAATAATGAGAATTGCATCTCGCTCTTTGATGATAAGAAGCATATATGGTGATGAAATATATGCTGGGGAGACTGAACACACATTCGAGTAGCGATTGCGAGATTCTTCGTAAAATTTGATGACAAGAGGTATATATAGCACGGAGACTGAACACACATTCGAAGAGTGGTTGCGAGATTTTCCGTAATCAGGTCATCATCCTCTATGAGGTGATGGCATGGACTGTAGTGGAGACCTAAGTTATTCAGAATTTTTTTTATGCACATTTCTCTAACTTTATCACTTGTAGAATAAGTCAAATACTCTCCATAAGAGTTCTACTTCAAACTCATATCTTTAAAACTTTCTGCAAAAGTAATAAATAAAATTGCAATATAATAATTATTCCTACTCTTTACGTGCAATTGGTTGATCCATCGGGGATTTATTATATAAGCATTCTTATAAGTTTGATTAAAAACAAACAAAAAAAAAAACAAAAATAATTTTTGACAACTAAGTTTTCAATTTTTCCGAACTATATTCTAGACTCAATAAACTCACCCCAAATCCATTAAGAAGTGAATAAAAAAAATTGTTTCACATAGTGATGATACCATGTCTCTATGAGATTATTAGGTAGTGGTTTTAATGAAGCTAGGAGTCTAGCATGCATCCATATATATCTTATACCTTTCATTACAAAGAGACATAGATTTCTCTAATCTTTTACCCAACAAATTCATCATCATAATTGTACTATACATATAAGAACTCAAAGTAATATTGCATTCCTTTTCAAAATATATATATCTCTTAATAATAATATTTAACTCTTGATGTGCTATTCTTAATAGATTTTTAAATCTATAATAGGAGTCAATTAATTTATAAATAATTAATTATTCAAATGGCGAAAAGAAGGTAAACCACCGAGAAGGTCCATAATAACATATATAATTCACCGTTCAATAACATAACTCGACCCCTAATGAATATGCTCATTTAATCCATGTATAGTTATATATATCCATGATCGAACTTATTATTGTTTTTCCCCATTAGTAAACTCTAATATGTATTGGCACGAAAGGCACATGAGAATTTACAGGACATGGAGTATAAAGAGTGTTAAGAAATAGAATAATGTCATAGGTAATGTAAATATTAATAGTGACGTTGCAGTTTACAAATTATGGGACGTTTTCGACGGGTAAATAAAAGCAATTTTTGATACACAGAGTACTCTTTTATTTCCTCTCCATAAATCTTTAAGGCTTCATCTTTAAAAGTGTGAGCCTTTATAAAATTGGAAAAGATAAGTTTTGAAAGCAATGTGAGACAATGTACAAAGACAATGTTGGAAAATATGTTGATGCTATCTGTAATACAAAAGAGATACAAAATAATACAGAAATACAAGGGAACAAAACCGGATCATCTGGTATCTTCAGGCGTGTAATCACTTTCCTATAAGCTTTAAATCTCCTTCAGAAAAGCAACAGGTTTCCAGATTTAATCTTATGGGATACAAGAAGATAACGAAACTCTTAAGTTGCTTCAATTAAGAATTTCCTGGAGAATTGTAGGACTGTGAAATATCAAGGTTAAACAACAAGTTAAGTTGTCTGTGTTTATTCTATATTTATCATATCAAACTCCTGAGATTTTATAGAGATAAAATCTAACTATTAGGAGAAGTTACTTGGAAGTTCATTGCAGTTATAACACCAACTTCCAAAGATATATATGAAAATATAACTGACTTGGGATAGTTTACGTAATATTCCGAACTCATGCATGTAATATAATCCAAAGTGATTATATCCACTCATTTAATATTTCAGATGCACGCATGTGAACATGCAATCTTTAGGAAATATTAAAGTCACGTACACATGCTAACATGAAAAGTATTTTACGTAAAATTCCAAATTGAAAGGTTCATGCCTTAGAGAGGTACACCATCATATTCGAGACATAAACATAATTTCCATTCGAGAGGTTTACTACTCAAAGTATGTTTATTATGCCTTCGAGAGGTAAACTAAAACAAGTGTACCCATGCATAGTATATATTCATTCATCAAAGTCTCACCATGAAACAAAGAGACTTTAATATGTATGAAACAAGTATGCATGTACTGCAATTCCTTAAACCATTTCTCATGATTATGTTTCACAAAGCATAGGAAGGTTCAAGCTTGTACGAGAGATGAATCATCAACATATTTGAGACATAAACCATCTTGCCATGATAACAATTTGATTTCTCGAACCTCTCGTGCATCTCTCGTGGACCTCTCGAACACCTCTCAAATAACCCAAAATCATCTCTACCAAACTCAATAATATTTACTACTCCACAACTCCAAATATTATTTGAGCTTTCATGGTAGACTCTAAACCATTAATCTCCATTACTGTACAAATATCCAACAGACGAAGGCTTTTCTTTGATTGATTTTCCAACAAAGAGATCCAACATAATCCTATATCATGCCCTTTAAAGTTTGGAAAATTTTGTAAATGGAAGGGAACGAAGCTGAAGGTAAAATTGGAAAATTATTCTCTGCAGTATTTGGTTTAGGAAAGTTCAGATCAGTATGAATTTAATTTCATGATAATCAAGTAAAGTAACTTCAATCTAAATATGCAAAAAAGTTTTCCGAGTAACTATGAATTTACTAAATTTATTCAATTACGTAATTGTCTTTTTGACAAATATTGCAACCCTGTTTAAAAATTTGCATCCAGCTGGTATGTAGTCAGTATACTTAAGTCTTGACTAGTTTTCTATCTCAAATATAATACACAATAACAATGCATATCTCTTCTTCTCTCTCTCTCTCTTTTTTTTTCTTTTTTTTTTTAAAAAAAATTAATTTACTGTAGTTTTCACGTCTAGTTTCGTAATCTTATTCCTTGAATCTAGGTATGTGTGTGTATATATTGACAAGGACTTTTTTTCACGGTCCATCAATTATCAAATGTATAGAGTTTAGATATCGTTCCACTGGAGATGGCTCTTGTAATATTAGGAATTGATGTAATGTGGAGTTAAGCACAAGCTAAAACTATTCTTATAGAAGATAGGCCTATCGTTAAGGAGATTGGTTGATATGGTTTAACAAAAGACAAAATAAACAAGGATCGGGACTTGGTCGATTCCCGCTAAGATGCCAATTATACTACTTAGGATTAGGGGATTAAAACAAGGCATAGGGTAAGTGAGATGCACAAAAATGTCCAAATACCACTCTCGTAGCTATTTGGACTTGCAACCTCACTATGAACTCCACTCTCGTGACAATCCATCCTAAAGTTGCCTAAACAAGAACACAAAGCATAAATACTCCTTAATACCCGAAATACTCCAGTATTGGGCATTAAGTGTGTGAATGTGTGGCTAGTGTACAAGCTCTACTCTCGTAGCAACAAACACACTCCAAAACATGCATATAAAAGGGATCCAACAATTATACACAATATCATCACAACTCCAAAACACACAACTAACCCTAGAATACCCAAATAATCCTCTTTATGCAATACAACTTATGTAGGCATCAATAGCAAGAAATCAAACCAAATCCTAGTCCCAAATCACCTAGCTACTCATAATGTAACAATAGATACACAATATTAAAAGAGAAATTGAAAGCATAAATGGAAATCAAAAGAAAGAGGAGAATAAGAAAACTTCTCTATTTAAGCTTTGGAATCCAAGATTGCAAGGTGTCTTGAGCTTGAAAATGGAATGGAACAACAAATCTACACTAATTTAAGCTATCCTAAACCTAAACCTAACTAAAATTTGAAAGGGAAATGAAAGATATGTTTTTGGGTGGAAGAAATCCCCTTTTAAAGAGCAAAAACGAGGCTGTCAAGTGTTGCAGAGGCTGGCCACGGGTGTGGCCAAACCCGTGGCCAGAAACGGAAGTTTTACTGCCCAGTGGCCACGGGTGTGGCCACGGGCGTGGCCAGACCCGTGGCCACAATTGTGGCTTTTTGCCGGAAAGATTTCTGTGCACATTGTCTGTCTTCTAGGCTGATTTTCACCCCTAAATTTTTTGAATTAGCATTTGTTGTCTTCATCAAAGCTGTAGCCCTTCAAGTTAGATTTCCAATGATATAAAAATAACTTGATTTGGACATTCCTACGCAGAGATATGGTCAAAAAACCGAGCAGTGGACGAATTGTGCTGGAATCTCAACTTCTTGCTCTTTTGCTCCAATTTTGCCTTTGTTTGTCCAAATGACCAAGACCATTAAAAACACCATAATTTGGCTCTCTTAGAGGTGTTTCTTCCATCTTCATAGCTTCTCATTGGCTCCCATTGACTCTACATGCATCCGAAATGCTCCAAAAATCATTCAATTCATCTAAATCACCAAGAATTGGGCCTAAACACACAAATAAATCAAATGAGAACATTTTGGGCAAAATTATAGCAAATGACAAGGAATATAAACTTAAATGCAAGGTGAAAACATGAACATTTTGGCACTTATCATATATAAACTATCAATTATTTGTTATGTTTTTTTGAAGTATTTGTATATATCAATGATATATCAGTGATAAAAAAATTCCTAAAAAGGTTAAACAAATCAAACATCTTAATTAATTTTCTAGATACTTTAGATCAGAGTTCATTTTTTGGAAACTTGAAAAATGTTTTTTTGAAAATGATTTCTAAAAATGACTAGTTTTCTAGAAAATATTTTAATTTTTTGGTGTTTGGCTGAAGGCCAGAAAATTATCTTTTTAATTGTTTTTATAAAATAAATCGACAAGTACATAAAATTATTACTCTAGATACATAAATTTAATTTATAAAATTAAAATTATTACTAACTTAGGTCGCACAAAAAAACCCCTTTTACTCACTAGGCACAAGAAGCACCTTCACTCCAATCTGTTTGCTTTGCTCAACACATGAGTTTGCTGTGGTGTTGGGGGTGGAATATTAGCTGCCCTGCATGCCAAGTGCGTTTCGAAACTCCACCCTTAGGAACAATAAGTGTGAAATTGTTTCCTCTTTTTCCCTATAAAAAGGCAGCATATATTTTTTCACATCAACCCTCTTCAGACTAGCTGCAATGTAACCAGCCAAACAAACATATCTCATTTTCTCCTTACACAATTAAGATGCATATATATAGCATGCATACAACTTGTAAACTTGGCTTCCAGTACTAAATATACCTACACATGTATCTATTCTCTATCTAGGTCATCATCCATCTGACTAGCTAAGAATGTCATCCACCGACTCGTGCGGTCAGCTCAGTTGGTCATAAGGATGAAATTTGAGAACAAAGAATATAATGTCATCCACCTAATTGTAGATGTAATTTTTTTGGGATACGAGGGAAATCCATAACCATTGACCATGCAAAGCGCACCGGGTAGATATATTCTTGAATTGAAACCCACAGCCATTGACGGTATGAATGCAAACCGCACTGGGTAGATGTATTCTTCAATTGAAACCCACAGGCATTGACAGTACATTATGAGCGAGCTAGTAGCATTGTTCAGCTCATTTCCAAATTAAACTCACCCCAAATCCATTAAGAAGTATATATATAGTAGGGAGACTGAACACACATTCGAATAGTGGTTGCGAGATTTTGACAACTAAAGTTTCAATTTTTCCTAACTATATTCTAGACTCTATAAACTCACCCCAAATCCATTAAGAAGTGAATAAAAAAAATTGTTTCACATAGTGATAGTGTGATACCATGTCTCTATGAGATTATTAGCTAGTGGTTTTAATGAAGCTAGGAGTCTAACATGCATCCATATATATATCTTATACCTTTCATTACAAAGAGACATAGATTTCTCTAATCTTTTACCCAACAAATTCATCATGATAATTGTACTATACATATAAGAACTCAAGTAATATTGCATTCCTTTTTAGAATATATCTCTTAATAATATTTAACTCTTAATGCATGTGCTATTCTTACTAGATTTTTTAATCTATAATAGAGTTAATTAATTAAAGACCTTGTGGTCTAGTGGCATCCGATGTCCGGGTTTACACTTTCACATGAATAATAGGAGTGGGTTTGAGTCTCAGTGGAGGCATTGTGCTTCAGTAGGTTAACATAATTTACTGTTTAATACCATAACTTGACCCCTAATGAATATGCTTATTTAATCCATGTATAATTATATCCATGATCGAACTTATGTATTTTCAAGGCAATTATGACCATTGGAACAGAAGGCACATGAGAATTTACAGGATATATATGGAGTATAAAGAGTGTTAAGAAATAGAATAATGTCATAGGTAATGTACGTATTAATAGTGTCGCTGCAGTATCTAGAAAAAATCATGCCTTTAAAATCTAGAAAGTTCTGTAAGTAAAATTTGGTTTTCTTCAGGTCGTTTGGAAACTTGAAAAATATTTTTTTTTTTTTGAAAATGATTTGTAGAAAATGACTAGTTTTCTAGAAAATATTTTAATTTTTTGGTGTTTGACGGAAGGTCAAAAAATTCTTTAAAAAAAAAAGAGTCTACAAGTACATAAAATCATTACTCTAGATACATAAATTTGGTTTATAAAATTAAAGTTACTAGCTTAGGTCACGACTGTTGGTGCCATTTTTATGTACTTGGAGTATTTATTTTTATTTGTACCTGGTTCCACCATGCGAGTAAGGACCCTAATCTATGGTGTAATTTGCCAATTAATATAAATGTATAATTGTTACATAACATACACACAAAAAAAAAAAAATTGAGATCATTTCACTAAAATTTTAAAATTTTATTACGAGACAACCGTACCACAGTTCAAGAAGGTCCCAACCCCAAAGCCCCATGTTCCGGCCCGACAAAGCATATGAGAGGATATAAATCATGGTAACTCAACTGAACACAGAGTCTAGACTTTTACTCGCTGAGCATAAAAAGCCCCTCACTCAAATCTGTTTGCTTTGTTCAACGCGCATGCAATAACTGTTCCAACCATAACTGCCGGGAAAACATGAGTTTGCTGTAGTGCTGGGAGTGGAATATTAGCTGCCCTGCATGCCAAGTGCGTTTCGAAACTTCACCCTTAGGAACAATAAGTGTGAAATTGTTTCCACCTTCTTCCTATAAAAAGGCAGCATATATTTTTTCACATCAACCCTCTTCAAGATAGCTGCAATGTAGTAGTAGGTAGGATGTTCTTCCTTCATAGGGATTGAAGTAGTAAACTAAAGTCTTTTTGTACCCTATAATGCCAATGAAATTCATGTGTAATAGGTCTATCAGCACTTGTGGCCTTCCAATATCTACTCCCAGCAGCCTTATTTGGCTACTACCATTTCTATACTTTCTATCTCTATAAGTAAAAAATACAATTCTTTTTTCTCACAGATTTGGGGTCAGTGAGATTGAACATAAATGGATAATCAGATGGTATACAGACATAAAACTCATACTACATATGCAAAAAAAAAACAAAAAACAATAAATCTATTAGCTCGTCCGCATTGTATCTATGGAGTTTGACTTTTTGAATTTGGTTGTTAGATAATATATTTAGATAATATATACTTTTTGAATTTGGTTGTTAGATAATATATTTAGATAATATATAGGTCATATATAAAAATTGAAGACAAAAAGCTTTGAAAGAATCAAGACCAATTATACATATAATTTTACTCTAAAAAGATAATTATTACCTAAGATATTATCAAAATTTTGTTTTTATCTTTTTATCCAACAAACTAATTAAAATTATTATTTATTAGATAACCACTTAAAATTTGAATTTAAAGACGGGTGATCTCTTTAAAAAAGTATTTATTTAAAAATCTGGGATGTCTTGAGTCGTGAAAAATGCTATATCTACCCCAAATTATACTCCACCAAATTTTTGATTTGATGAAAAAAAAAACTAATGAACAAAATTTATAGTCCACCACTTTTTATTAGGAAATCAAAACATGTCACATAATATTGAGTAAAAATTAAATGAGGTATGTATATTACTCTTTTGTTTTTAAGAGTCTTAGTTTACTAAATATATCTTGTAAAACAAATAAATAAATAAACTAATTGAAATACACCTAAATCCCCTTTTTTTTTTTAGAGAAATGAAAACAGAAAATGTATTTAACTTTCTAATTTAAAAGTAGTCAATGAAGAATAAAAGCTAAATAAATGAAACACTGAGAAATTAAAGAATGTCCATTCCTCTAAAAACAAAATTCGAATCAATCTAACTAAAAAATGGCATAACCATAACTACATAGACCATTACATCTCTGCTAAACACAACTTCATATTAGATCAAGAGAATGACTAATCAAGAATATGGTCAATATGAAAGCAATTTCTCAAAGGCCTAGCTTTTGTGTTCAGAGGAGCTATCATGATTTATATCCTTCCTGATATTTTGTGCGTTGGGGAGTCAGGGGCTTTTAGGGTCAGGAATTCAACATTTTGGGAAGAAAGAATATGATCAATATGAAAATCCAAAGGCTGGTCGTAGATAATCTCCGGAATAAAAGAATCAGAATCAGAGTTGATGAATTGAGCATCATCATAGATAGGGTCATTCCCAAACTCGAAGGCATTATGGAAAGTCATTTCATTGTGCGGGAATGAGAATTTCACCTCTTGGACCTCCACACTTTCTTCATCGAATTTCACCTCTTGGACCTCCACATTTTCTTCATCATGAGGGGGAGGGGGAGGGGGAGATGTATTTGCTTCAACATTATTCTCATCTTCTTTTTGTGTACACCCTGCTCCCTTGTCTGTTTTATTGTAAATTCTACATAGAACCCAATCATCCAACTAAAACAAACAAGCAATTAACCACATCAATCAATTATTAGTCCAATAATCAAAGAACCAAAACTATATTAGAAGAGGGTTTAGTATTAATTATCTGTAATTACCCTCATGGGATCAGCATCTCTCCTGCGTTTTGGAGTTTTAGCATCTTTCACTGTGTACTCATGCATAATCCAGTTTGTCTTTTCACCATTTGGAGGCTTTCCTTCGTAGTAAACTAATGTCTTTTTGTACCCTATAACACAATGAGCCCCATGTGTGATAGGCTTGTCAGCACCTGTGGCCTTCCAGTACCCATTCCCAGCAGCCCTCTTTGGCCTTGTGCCATTCCTATACTTTCTATCTCTAGGAGTAAACACATACAATTCATTTTCTCCCTCTGGTCTTGGGTACATACCTGCATTTTTAGTTAGTGTTAATTAGTAAGATTGAACAAAATGAATAATATACAAAAAGAATCCACCCACAAGAAACTAAGTAAAGTTTAATAAAACCTGAAAGCTTCTCCGGACTATATTTGTAGAGGTTAACTTCTTGAATGTGGTTGTAAGGTAATGCACAGTTCATAATCTTCAGCTCGAGATAATAATGAATGACTTCATAATCAGAAGGAACAAATCTAACACCCGGAGGGAAAGATTGAACCATTGTTAGAGGTTGAGACGGAGAAAACCCTGGAGTGAATTAGAATTAAAATTTTACTGGAGTGAATTAGAATTAAAAGTACTTGTAATGCAAAATCAATGATATATATATATATAGTTTAGCTCTAAAAAGATAATTACGATAATATATTTTCAAATATATTTTCAAGATTTTGTTTTTATCTTTTCCTCAACAGACTGACTATAATTATTATTTATTAGATAACTCATCATATCCCATTTAAAATTTGAATTTAAACAGCATTGATCTCTTTAAAAAAAAAAATTATTTAAAAAATTGAGGTTTAATTTCCTTCTGTTTCAAAGCATCTTTGTCTACTAAATATATCTTGTAAAATAAATAAACAAACAAACTAATAATCAATCAATTGGGTTGTACTAAACTAACAGTTTTTTTGGGTTGTACTAAACAACAGTTTTTTTAATTGGCCTTACCAAAGCATAGTTGACAGCGATCAACCTTTTGAAACCCTGGACTAACCTCACAGACTTATCACAGTTGATTTGTATAATAAGTAGATCACTTACAGGCTCAAACCAATCCAAGTTGTCCACAGCTCTTTTATAAGTTGTTCATAGTCAAACTAGGCTAGGTTGCCTATTTTGCCCATAATTCAAAGGCTCAAACCAAATTACCCACGATTGACAGACTCAAATCAGATTGAACATGTTGTCCTTAGTTGTCAAGTTCAAACCAGATTGTGCATGTTACTTTTGCCCTATTGTCCACAATTGAATAGCTCAAATCAAGTTGAGCAAGTTGCTCACAGTAGGCTCAAACCAGATTGCCTATTACTATGTTGTTCATGTTGCCTATAGACAGTTCACAAGGGCGTTGTCCACATCTGAGAGGCTCATATTAGGTTGCCTAAGTTTTCCAGGCTCAAATCCAGTCCATGTTGCTCATTCAGTCCATATTGCTCACAATTGATGGCTCGTTGACGAGCTTAAATAAAAGCCAATGAACAAGTCTCATAAAAAGGGAAAGCCAATAAACATCTTTTACTAAAAAGGAAGGCCAATAAACAGCTACTATATGCTATTAAATCCCACCAGGAGACAACCTACCAAGCCCACTGGGGCAAGGGTTGCTAGGAAGATGCAAAATAAATATACTAATATTAATTTGAATAAATATATCAAAGTATTTACACCATCTCACCCCCTCTATCTAATTATAATTTGATCTAATCTCTATAGAACAATAACAAAAGAAAATAAATGAATGTAATATACTAAGTCTGTTCTAATAAATGTGAACTAAGAATAACTAAGAATGTCATCCACCTAACTGTAGATGTAATTTTTTTTGGATGATGAGAAAACCACTGTCACTAGATAGAGTGCACAGGTAAATCCCCAACATTATGAACTAGAGAATCCGCACTGGTAGATATATTCTTGAATTGAAACCCAAACCCACAGCCATTGAGGGTATAAATGCAAACCGCACTGGGTAGATGTATTCTTCAATTGAAACCCACAGCCATTGACAGTACATTATGAGCCAGCTATAGTAGCATTATTCAGTTTATTAAGACATATATGCCAGAATAATCATGAGAATCGCTTCTCCTCTTTGATGAGGAGAAGCATGCTGATGCTAGAAAACTGAGCGCACATTCAAGTAGCGATTGCGAGATAGCGCACATTCAAGTAGCGATTGCGAGATTTCTCCGTAAATCAAAACAGTGATCATCATCCTCTTGATGAGGTGATGTACTGTAGCAAGGTTGGGTATGTTGGGAGACCAGAGTTATTAAGTTTCTTTGTGTGCACATCTCTCTAACTTGATCACTGGTAGAATAAGTCAAATACTCCATAAGAGTTCTACTTCAAACTCATGTCTTTAAAATTTTCTGGACAAAAAATGCTATTTCCCCATTAAAATTGCAATATATAATCATTATTCTTACTCTTTACGTGCAAGTCACGTAATATTTATTAAGCTTTAATCGGTTGATCCATCAAGATTAATTATATAAGCATTCTTAT
>CM008339.1:8289238-8302600 GCA_002525835.2 Ipomoea batatas
TGAATTTGTTAAATACAATATTATTTAGTTAAATATGATATAATGTCATTTCCTCTGTCTTACTTCCTATTCAATGATCAAACCAACTCTTTCTTTTTGTTTATTTTGCTTAGTATTTTTTACTCATTTTTAAATTTGATTTTTTTTGGGTTTAATAGGACTTTTAGTGTAGTTTCTAAATATATAAATTTTGTATACTAATACTAAACTTAATATTATGAAAAATGAATTAAAAATAAATTCAGTCGTTAACCGAATCAAACATATAAAATGGGATAGATGGAGTTTCAATATTTATACAATGGACTTGGGTCCATATTGCAAGGTGGACTCGTCCCAATTTACATACTGAATGTTTACGATTTACATACTAAATGTTCATTTAGTATGTAAATTATGAACATTTAGTTGTAAACATTCAATATATAAATTGTGAACATCTCGTATATAAATTGTGTATTTTGAATTTGGATCTACATAATAATTTGTTTAATTGTGATAGATGCAAATAAACATAAAAGTGGAATAGTCATGGGTCTGATTGTCATGCTCTAGCCCATATATTATGGGTTGATAGTCGAAATTGAATGAAGATTCATAATGAGAGTAGAGATGGGCTACAATCCGACCTTGTCGAGACCCAATGACTTTTGAACAATATGTGCAGATTATTGGATTATATCTGTGGTGACGTTTTCAGAGTTCATGTATTTCATAGTCTTTTATATGTTGTATTGAAAAACAAATGCTTAATGATAAAAATAGACTTCAAAGACTTTTTTTTTTTTTTTTTTGAATACAACTGACCCTATTACATTGTAGTATCTGTTCATCAATACTTTTCTCAACCTGTTGAAGCACAAAGAGTCAATTTCGAGATCTCTACCACTGAGACTCGAACTCATGACCTCCCATCTGAGGGTGGCCACTACATGCCAATTGAGCACAAGGTGCTCAATTTGGTTTTTGTCAGCACTCTCTCGGTCAAGCCTATCAGACATAGTTCTTTCTAATGTGATAGATTTACCTCTCAATCTATAATTTATGACCTATTACATAGATATAAAGTTTACCCAATGTATAAACCTTTCAGTTAGTGGTTGCGAGTTTTCCTCGTCCTATAGTAAAATTAGAAACAATAAAAATAATCAATACATGCCAAAACCTTGTGATGGTAACACCCGGTTACACTCTCATATAAAAGCTAAAGGGATTGGTTCGAGCTTCAGTGAAGACGATATTGCTTCACTAACATTGGTCGTTTGTGTTTTCTAGGCATATCTCATCCTACTAATATTAAAAAAAAAAAAAAAAAGTTCCTAGTAAAAAAAGGATAAATAAAAATTAATGTATTAAGTTGCTATATATATCATTTATTTTGGTCACCACATTGACTTACCTTCTACCGTCCATTAATTACAATGTTGTTGGAACAGTGACATGTCTATTAATGCGGTTTTAAATAGCGGAATTATGGGCTTATCTTACTTATCTCTTTGGTTGCATCACACGCCACAGCACTTAATGCCTTCATTCTAGCTTGCTCTTACAAGTCACAGATAACTGTATTGAATTGTCGTCATTGCTTACAGATAAGAGATACAAAATGGTTCGCATTTCTAAATTCATATTCATAATTACAAAAATATCTCTTGAGTTTTTAATTTCTTTTTTTATTTTTTTAATTTTCAGCCAGTGAGCATCTTAGATAGTTAGATACAATTAGTGCACACGTTCTTATTATGAGAAGCTCTTTTCTCACCTGAACATGTTTCTATAGGAGACTAATATGATTCGTCTATATCTATTTCAGTTTATTAATGTACGGTTGAGAATTGCTAAAAAATAAAAAGAAAAAATAAGTTAATTTTATAAATATTGAAATCTTAAAATTTTGTAATAATTATAAAATTGATCACGTGTTATTTTTATAAACTTTAATAGACGAGAAGGAGATCAGTACATCCTCATTTTTTTACAAGAAGTAGTATATATGTTGTTATCATTTGATCGAACCCACCTCTATATATATATATATATATATATATATATGAAACATCAATTATTGGCAAGGTGTTATATGAAACATCAATTATTGGCAAGGTGTTACAAGAACTTTCAATAATGTCCATCGATCGTCTTCTTAGAAAGCAAAGCATTAATTCCAGCTACTTTGGCATGCACACCAATTTGGTACATTATTATTCATGAAAATCACCATAAATTTATCGAATCATTTGTATTTTTTATTTCATACTTAATAGACAGATTTTAAGAGAGAGAAAAAATTTTTTTGCTCGATTTTCAATTTTTCATACAATGTAATCGTAAGATATACTTTAAATATATTATATTTTATAATCAAATTACAGTTGGTTTGGATTGAATCTTCATGTGCATACTACATTGAACTTCCACTGTACTGTCATGAAAGTATCATTAACCAATTCAACCACCAACTAACAATGTGAGCATTAATCATGGTTCGATGATATTATATTATTACTCTATATACCAATGGCGGCTTACAATTTACACTACAACATTATTACTCTTTTAAAACATTGTACAAGTTGTCATCACAATAATGTTAAAACAAACAAAAACGAGTAATATTATATATGTATCATCACGTGCCAAGGACCTTATGGTCCAGTGACACTAAGTTACTCCCTTATGTGAGAGGTTGTGGGTTTGAGCTTCAATGGAGGGGCGATATTGACTCTTTGTGCTGCATATTTATCTCTCACCGTTTAATGGAATTAAAATCAAGTTAATATGGCCAGCTTCAACAAATCACCTATAGGCTCAACCAAATGGAATTGTTGATTACTCCATAATATAACCAATGCACACCAAATAACATTCTTGAATGGCCAACTTTAAATTACTCTCGAGTTCCAGGCCACCACACCAAATCCTCTATCCCAATTCCCAACACACCATGAAAGTTTTTATTATTCCTTCCACTTTCTTTCTCCAAAAAGAGTTACGTCCAACTGTATAGTAGTATACAGCCCATTAAATTTTTATATTTCTTTTAACGGTGGCCATGGAAAGTAAGGTAAAGAAGCCATTATTGTTGGAGCTGTCATGTAATGTAGTAATAAATGGGGAGAATGGAAGAATAGTAGAATACAACAACAGCCTCTACTTTATCTCTCTAGCTCTTTAATTCACTTCCACTATTACTCTTTACAGCTGACGTTTCAACTTTTTCAATTCTTACCCACAAAAGGTAAAACTTTGAATTCTTTGTCCCAACTGCCCCGACGTCCCCAACTCCCGACCTCGACAGAATATATGAAAATAGATAAATCATGGTAACTGAACGGAAAACAACACAAAGACTAGACCTTTGTTTACTTTGCACAAGAAGTCCCTTCACTTTGAGAGGTTCCTCTCACAATGCCGCTAGTGAGACTTTATCCATGATTTTTCTTCTCATACTTCACCCTTGTGAGGCTGTGACTAACTGAGTCGGCCATGTGGGCAACTTATTTTGTTTTTTTTTTCTTTTTCTTAATTACTCAGGTAAATGCATGAGAGATTGGGGGTATGCATTATTGCAGCAATTAATACCGACATATCCACCACATGGCGACCAATACTTAAGGAAGATGGAGGTTTCATCGTCTGCAGCCACAACTAAAACATCATATCGAACTTCCGAGATTCATCAATGGAGTTCGAGGAAGAAGATTCATTCTTCCCTGTCAGCCCTACTGGCCAATACTTCAACAGCTCGGTTCTTTCCATCGGGGTTATTGGTGTGTTGGAGTCTGAAGTTCCCATTGATGATTCCCAGACCATTCCTTTGATTAATAATCTTTTTCTCCCTATTAATCCCAGGTTTTCTTCCATTATGGTACTCTCTCTCTCTCTTCCTGTGTCTCTCTACTATATATGGTGTCAATTGTCATTTTTTACTTCAATCTTGCATGCTTTTGCATTTATCTCATAATTATTATGGATTTACCCTTGCCATATTTTAACTTTGGATTCTCTTGTCTTATTAGGTTTACTATTCATTGATTAAATTATTTATTTTCTTTAATAATTTTAAATTTTTTTATGTTTAATAATATTTTTCAAAATTTTCAAAGTTGAGGGACTTAATTGGGCAAGAAAAATTATCCAGAATCAAATTGATAATTTCATAATAATCGATGGACCATTTCAATAATAAACTCTTAAGTTAATCACTGTCAGGTTTCTATGTCTTCTTTTTTAAACTGTCATATCAAGTTAATTCCTAGATCGATAAACTATATTTGCCCATACTCTGACTTCTGCAGTTGTGGCTCAGGGTACCTGACTCTATTTCTTCTCTTCTATATAATCTATTTCATGGGTTTGTTTTTTTTTTTTTTTAAAAAGTTAATCACCATCAGAAAATTACTTTCCTGTCCTTTCAATCATTTTCCTAATGTTAAAAAAAAAAAACAGGTTATAGATAAGAATGGTGATAAACAATGGAAGAAAGTGGAAGTGAAGCCCAAAAACCACATAAAAGTTGCCATTTTCCCAGAAGGGAAATCACCTTCCTTCTACGACGATTGCTTCAATGATTACATATCCAATGTTGCAATGGAACCTTTTCCACCAAGCAGGCCATTATGGGAAATTCACATCTTCAAATACCCGACAACCAACGCCGCCGGGAATCTCATCTTCAAGCTCCACCACGCGCTCGGTGACGGCTTCTCTTTAATGGGCGCGCTTCTCTCTTGCCTGCAGAGGGCCGACGACCCTTCGCTCCCGTTAACTTTTCCGGCGTTCAAGGAGCCCAAAATTGGGTATGACGGCGAAGAGGGCTTCTGTAAAAGTGTGCCCAGACTTTTCTCCGGGATCTTTAACACCATCTCGGATTTTGGTTGGAGTTTGATGAAGAGCACTTTTCTTGAAGATGACCGGACGCCGATCCGCTCCGGCGACGACGGCGTTGAGTTCCGGCCGATTGACGTTACTACCGTCTCCTTTTCTATTGATCGAATCAAGCAAATTAAGGTCAAGCTTGAAGTGGTAAGTCCTAATATTTTAGTAATTATCCTTCAATTTTATTTAAGGAAAAAAAAAGGACCTTAATTATACACGTTATTACTTATTAGTGTGCACGGAATAAACTCCGTCGGGTGACTCTAACCGGTATTTAAATATTACGAATTTTATTCTACTATCTTATGGTGTGCATGGAGTAAACTCCGTCTTGTGACCCTAACAAACAATGACCATAATGAGGTAAACTAGTCTAGGGCCCATAGTTGACTAGCACAATTCAAAAAGGTCAATAGACATATCCCACTGAGAGTCAACTTGGAACTTTGTGAAGTTGTGATTATCAACTCAGCAGCCCGACCAATTTGGTTGGTGCTGCCTCACAAATTTGATTATTGTCAACATCCTCCAATCAAGTCCTCGCAAAGAGTTTTCCTAATTTTATATACCTCACATGGGCACTAAGTACACCCAATGCATACTATTGGGCAAAGAGTTTTCCTAATTTTATATACCTCACATGGGCACTAAGTACACCCAATGCATACTATTGGATAGTAATTACAAGTTTCGTTCGTCATTCATATTACCCCTTAGTTCTATTTTTATTGGGTCAAAAAAGTCACTTACTTTGAGGAACTAAAAACAATTACTTTAACTATAACATGTTCCAAATAGTTGAGTGTCATTTTTCTTTTATTTTATAGTTATATTCATCATCATATTATTATTATTATTATTATTATTATTATTATTATTATTGCCTAGAAAAGCTATAACATGTTCCAAATAATTTAAAAAAACAAAATATATTTTTGAAGTTAAATGAGAGAAAGAAAGTCAACTTGGAGTAGTTGGAAGTTTGGTGGTGAAAGTACAGTTGTAGTGTTGGCAAGTTTATTAGGGATATTTATGACCGTTTTTGTTTGGTCTGATCTACACTGTACTCAACAAAAATCTGGATGTCGGAATGAGCTAAGAATCGCGATATAGGACCGGACCAATTCTGAATCAATTGAGAAAAAAATGAGTCACAATTCAGTGTGAATTTCACTACACGTATTATTTTTTTCAATTGAAACTGCTGACTTAAAAAGTTAAAGATTCGAATATCATCACAATAATATGATAAAAGTCGTCTCATACATTGCACTATGCCACTATTTGTTACACTTTTTTCGACTAACAATTTAATTTTTTTTTTTACTGTTGAAATCTTAACAGACGATTAACGACGTGATTTGTGGAGTAATATTCTTGGGGACTCGATTATACATGGAAGCAACAAACCAAGAGCAAAGAAATGGGAATGCCACTGCACTAGTGCTGCTCAACACCAGGAACATTGGTGGCTACAAATCCACCAAAGAAATGGTGCAACCAAACATGGAGTCCAAGTGGGGAAACCAGTTTGCATTCATGCATGTTTCTGTCCCAGAATTGGCTCATAATACCAACACCTCAAACGCCCTCCATTTTGTATCCAAAGCTCAAGAAATCATCCACCGGAAAAGAAATTCCTCCGCGGTTCTCCTCACCGGAAAAGTATTGGACGCTCTGCGTAGACACCAGAGTCCCGAGGTACCTAATTAAGTTCTCTTCGGATCCTCTATAGCTTCTTTTATATATATATATATATATATATATATTTGATTTGGTATGTCGTTTTAGGTTGTATTTTTTGAAGAGTTTGAGATTTGATGTTTAGTGGTCTTGAATTTTGTTAGGCCACGGCTAAATTTGTGCATAGCACCTTGAAGAACTCTAGCATGACAGTATCAAATATGATTGGACCAATTGAGAAATTGGCTTTGGCTAATCATCCCGTCAAAGGCATGTACTTCATGGTTGTTGGTGTTCCACAGGTACGACAACATTCATATACTATTAACTATAACTAAAAGTATAGCAAGTTTCAAAAGTCAGGTACGAAATATAGTTGATTTTGTACTTAAAATGAGAAAAACTAGAAAAATATTACAGTCGGGTGACAAGGACTAGAATTAACGTAACTCCATATTCTGAAGACACGTCACGATCACTCTTATCCTACTTAGTACTGTCAAAGTGGGTCAAAATCCGTGAGTCAGGGGCTATAAAAAAATGTGGCCCGCGAAAGAGCGGGACTAATCCGCTAAGACCCGTGGCCCGCGAACACACCTTATTATATATATATCAACAAAAAAAAAAAGAAGAAAAGGGCGCGGGACCCGCCAACCCGCGTGGTACGAATTAGGGTTACATGAATCATAACCTGCGAGCTGGCCCGGCAAAAATTAGGCCCGCAGTGTGGTGGGCCTAATGGGCCGACCCAGCCCGCTTTGACTACTGCTGTTACATATATTTGAGAGCCTAGGGCTTAAGTCCGATACTCTTTGCTAGGGATGACAATGGGTCGGGTGTGGATCGGGGAGGGCTACATCCATCACCCGACCCACCTTATATTTTCTCCACCCACCCCACCCCCAACCCGCATCGGGTGGACTTTTTTAGAATCCATCCCCAACCCCACCGGGTGCGGGTGCCTACTCGGGTACCCACCACTTATCATCTTATTAATTTTTTTCAAAAATTAATATTTAAATTACTTACATATAGTAATATAAAAAAACTCATTAGTTATACTAAAACAAAAAATAATAAAATATCCAAATATAATAACTAAATTGTTAATTTTTAAAAATAAACTTAGTTGTTTAAATATAAAAATAGTAAAAAGTTATAGAAACTTTGATAATAAACTATATACTAGTCCTTATTTTACTATTATATATATACATACACACACATGGTGGGTCGGGTGGGGTTCTATGCGGGTTTTGTACATAGAACCCGAATCCAACCCGACCCACCGCGGGTTTACTTTTTTAAGACCCACCCCCGATCCACCACCCACTATCACCCAAAAACACCCGACCCATGCGGGGTGGATTCGGGTGGATATCCACGGGGCGGATTGAAATTGCCATCCCTACTCTTTGCAGATGTTGTGGGTGTGATTTTACCCAAATTTCTATACTGTTTATAGAAAGTGTTTTTCTTATGTTTAATGAAAGATTGTTTTGATGTTGAATGCAGAGTCTCACCATAACAATGGTGAGCTACATGAGAAACCTGAGGGTTGCAGTGGGGACTGAAAGAGGACTCATAAATCCTCAGAAGTACAAGGATTGTATACAGTGTGCCTTCGACATGATTTTCGATGCTGCCCTTGGTTCTGCTGTGCAGGAAAATGCTTTTAGTAATTTATAATAAAATACATTTATATATTTTTCTTTAATATTCTTTCCTAATATATCTATATACTTGAATTGTGATACAAATTAAATGGAGTACTTTTTTTCCCTATTGGTTGTAAACTTCAATTTCATAAAATCATGCATATTGGTTGATGTTCTGCAAGTGATTAATATAGTCCTATTTCATTTTGTGTATCTTTACATATTTTTCTGAAATTTCTAGAGGGACCAATGGCTAGAGATTGTTTGATTATTTATGAAATGATGGCTTAAATAGACGTGTAAATAATAATTTCAAAAACACCAATTAAAAAAAAGTAATTGACACCAATTAAAAAAAAGTCTAATGATAATGAGACCAGAAAGCTCTGTGCCTCCGTAGGCCAAGGTGCTTGCCTTACAATCCTATAAATTTTATAACTCATAATGCACATTATTTTAAACTATAATGTATTTTATTCTAACTCATAAAGTACATTATTTTACTCAAAAAATTTCATTATTCTAACACATTAAGTACATTATTGTAACACATAATGTACACTATTCTAACTCATAATATATATTATTTTAACTCACAACGACATCGTTTTAAACCACACACAAACACAATAATTTGCCAATTGGAAGCCGTATTTGTTGATTTATAGTTGCATTTTGACAACAACCAGTCAATGATGATAATTTATTTTTCACATTATATCCAGCACCTCAATCACTATAAAAAAGTACTATAAATATGATTTAGAATGCACCACATAGACTAATCTGATCTATCCAGAACTCTTTTGCATGTGATGAAGTTATGATATTAATTTGCTGCCAAACCCACCCACCAGTCCACCACCCTTTTATTGTTAGTACCCTACCTCACATGAGTCACACTTGTGTGAAATCATCTCACGGATTCTTATTCGTGAGACGGGTAAGGATATTTTGACATTTTCATGCTTTGATCATCTCCTTTACCCTTTGTGATTTTCCTTATACATTTTTCAGAGGTCTGGGGAAAGCCATGACTTTGTAATAATATAGCTCACATGGCTTCCACCGGACCTCTTCATTGGATGAAAATGTGTAAGGAAAACTGCTGCAAAGTATCAAGTGATAACCAAAGCATGAAAAGGCTAAAAATATCCCTGTTTTAGACGACCAAAAATATCTCTAGTATTTTTATTTAGACTATATTTTTTTATCAATATTGTTGTTCTGGAAACAAGTGTTCTGGAAACAGCTTTGTGATTTTTATTGTTTAGCTGGGCTTGATCCGATTCTGTGAACTAAAAAATTGATTTAAAAATTGAGTTGTGAGTTGAGTCATGATTTTTTTTACCCAACCCAATTCATATTTTAATTTGTCATTGCATTATTTGAAGAAAAAAATTTAAATGTTTTTTAATCTTTTGGACTTTGGGCTAGATTGAGCCAATATTTTTATTGTTCGGCCTAGCCCAACTTATTACAAAGTAGATTACAGAGGCAAATTATGCTATGGACCTATGCCCACCTTACAAGATAGACCAAAGTTCATGTTCACAATTTAAAAACTCTATGTTTAAAATTTTAGAATTTTATGTTCAAAATTTTAGAATTTTATTTCCACAATTTTAAATCTTAATATATAAAATTACATTACTTAATATTCACAATTTTTAAACTCTATATTTACAATTTTGTTATATAGATTCAAAATTTGTGTTATACTATTGAATATAGAGTTATAAAATTGTGAATATATATTTCTGAAATTGTGAACATATAGAGTTCTGACATTGTGAACATAAAATTCAAAAATTATGAATATAGAGTTCAAAAATTATGAACATAGAGTTCTAAAATTATGAATATAGACTTGTAAAATTTTGAATGCCCATGACATAACAACTGGATTATGGAGATCGATCAATTAAACCACATAATTAATCCTTAATCTTTCCCCGCATGAACTATGTACACAACAAAATCTTAGAAATAATTTTAAGATTATTTTTCGTGTCAGCATTTCAATGTTGGTTTCTTGCCTCTTCTTTCTCCTCCTCATACCACCCTGAGAAACAATCCAAACCCAAACAAACAAACAAACACAAACGTTAATTGCATGAAAACAAACAGCAAAACAATGTTCCTTTCTTGTCTGTTGCAACGACGATCAAAGCCATAGTGGAGAGAGTCTTGGGGCACCTCTAGCAACGTATTCTTTTATGTGTCTAACTCTATGGCAAGTTGGCGCAGAACACCACCTATACTACATGAAAACATTTTCAAATTCAAACCCACACAAAACATATTCGTCATACTTACGTTTTCATGGGTGCAACACCAAGAATCAGGATCTCAGTAGTAGCGGGGCGGCCTCAAAATAGCTCAGGTCTGGTACATCTTGCACCTGTAAAAGTAACACCCTACATTAATTTCGCTTCACAAATTAAAAATTATGATTTCTTACTGGGCGGTAGAAGAAAGGAATGAGAGATCAAGTCACCAGTCCTATGTGATGTTTTCACTGGGAAGAAGAAGGATGTAGCTCAAAATGGAGAAGTAGTATTTCTTTAGTCACCATTCCTTCGTATTTATAGTTGGAAAATGTGAGCATTATAAATTTATACTCCCTCTATTTCATTTTACATGTCCTATTTACTATTCATTGGTCAAATCAACTCTTTCTTTATTGCTTATTTTCTTTAGTAATTTTTTATTATTTTTAAATTTAATTTTTTTTGTGTTTAATAGTACTTTTAATGTAGTTTCTAAATATATAAAATTTATATATTAATGTTAAACTTAATATTATGAAGAATTAGATTAAAAATAACTCCAGCCAAGTCTCGTTAAAATGGGACAGAGGTAGTGTGATTTTTGTGTAATCTTTAAGATGTTTAAATACTAATCCAAAATGACTCTTTTGTCCAATGATGTTAATATTTGTCCTTGAGTCCCTATATTGTATATGTATGAAGTGTATAATTGTAGGTAAATGTATCAATTAACTTCATGAACAAATATGAGCAAAATGATGAATGTCAACACATGTGATTCCATTTTATGGGAACGATGTGGCATGAGCGACTAAAGCTGCACATGCATATATGCAACTTTAATTTCAAGGAAGACACCAGCTAGATACAACATTACATATATCATTCATATCATATATCAACCGAAAAATATCAAAAAACGATTACAAAATCAAGAGTTTATAATACAACTAAGATCTCAGTCATATACACAATATAATAAGGCAAATTCATCATAATCTTATTGCATGACGTTGTCCTCTATGCTACCACCAGTAACCCAATTGCACATAACACACTACTAATAAAAAGAAGAAGACAAGTACTGAAGATAAAAACAATGGCAATGCTATCCAAAAGAGAATTAATAAGACTAAGACAAATTCAAACCAAAAATAGTATTTTTAATTTAGACTATCATTTTTAGACTTAATAGTATTTAGACTAGCATTATTACAAAGTTACAAACATTATTTTAGTAGCAATTATAATATCACTCCTATATTATCTTGCTTTTATATATTTTGAATTAGCGATTTAAATAAACAAATTCAACACTCAATTACATATTCATAAACATCTCTCTTATATAATCTTACTTTGATGTACTTTGAAGTATTTATGTAAAAAATAATCATTAGGCATTATCTCCTCTCATTCGCGCAATGCGCGTGAAAAAAACTAATATGAGTATAAGAGAGTGAGACTTATATTACTTCTGAAATTGAGTAATATTTCAAGTATACGAATAGTCTAACCTCCACAGTCACATGCACTTTTACACCTTACAAGACATCACCACCAAAAATAACACGCATAATTTTATGTTTTAAAAAATAAAAAAAAATAAATCTATCATGATCTTGTTTAAAAGTAAACTCAAGTCACCATATAAAAACACAAAAACTTTAATAAAAAGAAACATTTTATATTAATTGATTATAGTAATAGGCCGGCATAGTTTGGTGGCAACTATATTTACTGCATGCCTAACCCACCCTTTTATTGTTAGTACCCTACCTCACATTGCAGTTGGTCAACATTTTTAAAACTCAACCAACATTCTCTCCATTGGTATCATCATGTACGCTCACTAAAATATATCTGAATAATAAATAAATTTAAATTTAATAAAATATAATTTTTTAAAAGAAATCAAATTTCATAATAATTATTCTAGATAAATATATGAGTCATTTCCATTTTTGGTCCTATTGTTAGTCACCCCCGATGACTTCGCCGGAAATTTGGTTGGAAAATTTAACGGTAGACCAAATGTGATACAAAATGAATAGTCATGCACCTAATTTGAAAATGTTAATAGTCAAGGACAAAAAGTGATACAAATTGAATAGTCATGCACCTAATTTGAAAATTTTAATAGTCAAGAACCAAAATTGATACATGTATTATAGTTGAGGGACTAAAAATGATATTTTCTCTAATTCTTTGTTGGCAAGGCAAGTTTCATATAACCGCATATTTAAGTAGAAGTAAATAAATAAAAATTGAAATTTAATAATTGTAATACGCCAAGCACAATATCAATAATACAGCTAGTTATTAATTATTGGCAAAAACTTGTGTGAGACCGTCTCACCATGAGACGGGTCGGGTCGGGTCGCGTCAAGATGTAAAAGTAACACTTAATTATATGCACAAATGACATACTTATATGCTCATATGTAATACTAATCAGGAATAAAAATTTTGTTACTTATTAGGGTAAATGTAATACTTTTAAGGGAAAATACAATACTTTTACATTTCGATTTAAAAGTATTACATTTTTCCTCAAAAGTATTATATTTGCCCTTATAAGTGAGAGGTACTTATCAACCTTACTTATTATGAAAAATGTATTACTTTTTCTCTTATAAGTAACAAAAATTGTATTTTTGATTAGTGTTATATTTGAGCATATAAGTGTGAGATTTGCACATATAAGTACGACATTTGCATGGTGCTTTGACCCGACCCGACCCGTCTCACGAATAAGGATCCGTGAGACGGTCTCACACAAGTGTGACCCTTAATTATTATCCAAGTAGCCAGCCTACCCCCCGCCCCCCACATTATTTACTTTAAAAAAAAAAAAAAAAAAAAAAAAG
>CM008339.1:8352119-8362256 GCA_002525835.2 Ipomoea batatas
CCGAAATGGAAGAATATAAAACTTGCCCTTTTTTTAATAGAAACAATATGCGGTAGTGCCTTTGACTGTTCAACACGCTTATACCCTGTAAAAGGTAATGACTTCAAGATAATGAATGCATACTTATGGTATAAAATTCACGGCGAGAAGAGCGAGAGAAAGAGAGAGAAATGGAGGCCGGCAAGTGCTCTAGTCAGTCAAGCTGTGCTATAAGAACGCACTTTCTCTCTCTATAACTATTCTCTCTCTATAACTAAAACAGTTGATTAGTCAATATGATCTCTCTCTCTCTCTCTCTCTCTCTCTCTCTCTCTCTCTCTCTCTCTATCTCTGCAAAACTGGGGGTTGGAAGAAGCTAAAAGAGGGTCAAAATGGGGTCGTTGGGGACTGTTTGGAAATCTACGACACACATCACATCTTTGTGGTTTTAAAACGTTAATCTAAGAAGAACAGTTGTACCTTCGACCAAACACCATTTAAGAATGAATGTTGTTTTTTTATTAACAAAAATTAATATTAATATTTGGAAACTAGAAATTTACAAAATCAATTTATATAAATTCCGTATCATAAAGAATTATATATAATTTTTGTAAGTTAGACGGAAAGAAATAAGTTATCCAAACAAGGGTTAAAGTGATTGGATATCGTCATAGATATTTAAAGAAAATTTATATATTTTGCCCTTCACTGAAATTTCTTACTGTGAATGAAATTTAATTTGCGTTGATGAGATAATGTGGGGCCCTTTTAATTTAATTAGAGGTTCGAGCTCAAGCCTAAGAATATAATTATCTTAAAATTTATAAATCGGTGTGTTTGTTATGGATTACAATAGATCGAGGACTATATTCATCATCGAGCAAACTTTATATTTTCTCAACTCACCCCACCTCACTGGGTGCAGGTGCCCACGTGTATCCACTACTTTTTATCTTATTACAAAATTTTAAAATAATATTAAAATTACATACACGTAATAAAATACTCCATAATAAAATTCACTAGTTATATTAAAACATAAAGTAATAGAACTATTCAAATATAATAATTAAATTATTAATTTTTTAAAAATAAACTTGTTAGTTTAAAACTAAAAATGATACACCATAAAAAAGTTAATAAACGTTCCAAAAACTTTTATAATTAACTACATACTAACACTTATTTTACTTTTATATATACGCGCGCAGCGTCACATACACATGGTGGATCGGGTGAGGTTCTAATGCGGAATTTGTACATAAAATCATAATCCATTTTTGATCCACTGCGGGGTTAATTTTTGTTTAAGACCCACATTCACTATCACCCAAAATATAAGATTCATGCGGGATGGATTCAAGTGGATATCCGCATGGTGGATTGAAATTGCCAACAAAAACATGATTAGTCTTCATGGAGAATGAAAAGATGTGTTCCATTTCAACTAATATTTTAAAGAATCCTATCAATGAAAATTTTCTCGATTTTTTATGCCTTTCATCTTATGTGGATGAGAGAGACTATGGAAAAAGGGAAAAAAAAATCAAATCATAATGCAAAATACTAGTTTTTCTTTTTTCAAAAAAAATTAGAAAAAAACAATTCTAATGTGTTTTGTGTGTGGGCAACGACAGGTGTACATTTCACACACCAATGTCACAACAAAATTGGCATTTTTTCCCCCCTATTTTTGTTTTATCCCTTTATCTCTGTAACGTGACCTGACAGTTTTTCATGCATCGGCGTTACAACAAAACTAACTACGCTTTTCCTTTTTTTTTTGTCCCCCCCCCCAAGTGATCTGACAATTGACACCCAAAAAAAATCTTAATGTAACATACTAGTTTTTTTTTTTCATTAAAAAAATCAAATGCGATTCGTATGTAGGCAACGAAAGGTGTGCATTTTACGCACTGACATCACAACAAAACTGACTGTTTTCTTTTTCTATTTTTTGTTTTATTTTTTCCTTTCTCTCTCCACACTTCCAACGTGACCTGACAGCATTTTATGCACCAGTGTCACAACAGAACTGATTTTTTTCTCTTTCTCTTTTCGCCCCTCTAACGTGATTTGACAAAAATATCGTTTTGACACATTAAAAAAATCAAATCTAAATGCAACATACTAGCTTTTTCCTATTTTTTTAAAATTTTATTTTGAGATTAGAAAAAACAACTCCAGTGCATTTCACGTGCGGGCAACTAACTTTTTTGGAGATTAGAAAAAACAACTCCAATGCATTTCTGGTGTGGCAACAAAAGGTGTGCATTTCACCCATCGACGTCACAACAAAATTGACTGATTTTTTTCTTATTTATTGTTTTATTTTCCGTTTTCTCTCTACACCTCCAACGTGACCTGACAGCATTATTTGACGCACCCACATTACAACAGAACTGACTACTTTTTTCTTATTTTTTTTTCCTTTCTCTCTCCACTCCTCTAACGTGATCTAACAAAATATCATGTTGACACATAAAAAAATCAAATCTAAATGCAACATGCTAGTTTCTTTTTTTTTTTTTTTTGAGATTATAAAAAACAACTCCAGTGCGTTTCACATGTGGGCAACGAGAGGTGTTCATTTTACGCACCGAGTCTACAATATAAGAGCAACCTCAATAATTGTAGTTTTTTTAGATGCCAATTAGGAGAGAGGGGATGGATGGGAAAAAGAAGGAAAAAAATGACAAAATATTTTTTAAGAATAATAAGCATATAGTTACGTGCCTATTAGGCATGAATATTGTACCACACGCGCATATCTGAGCTATCTTTTTTCCTTTTCTCTTTTTACATGGGCTCACAAAAAATCTTAATTTGCATTAAAAAAAATTATATAAAAAAGAGTCTTCCCATTAGTGTAAAAAGTAAAAATCATAGTATGATTTTTTCTTCCTTAAAAACTGACCAGAAAATCTTATTTGGGATGCTCTAAGTATAATTAATGGACTAAATTGTCATTTTCTCTTTTAAATATTTTATTCTCAATAGTGTATAATAATAATAATAATAATAATAATAATAATAATAATAATAATAATTTGAAATTATAAATGTATAAAATCTTGACTAGACGTACAAGTTTTGATTATTGACTGGGCTTCGTATTTTATTTGATGAAAAATGATTTAAAACTTTATTGATGGACATAAAATTCTTAATTTTGACTTAGTCTACGTGAGGGTATATAATTTAAATTGGATTAGATTAATTTTAGTTGGCATAAAATATTTTATAAGAAATCTACTCCGTAATTTAATTTTCACAAATTAAATATTTTCTTACTAAGATATCGCCCTAGCATGAATGAACCATGAAAAACATTTGAAGAAATAAGTGAATAAAATGGAGTAGGAGAATAAATTAAAGTACCAAACATTAACAAAACAATCAGATTTTCATATGCTGTCTCATTTGATTTTATATATATATATATATATATATATATATTCTGAAGATACGTACAAACACAATTTCCAGAATCCCTACGCCATGATTTGAATTCAAATAATGCAGGAAAAAAATATTATAAAACCTTTGAATTTGTTACATATTTTTGAAAATTTTTGTTTGTTGGGTATGAACATAATGAATTATTATGTTGACAATAGTGAATTACCCAAAATTAAGCATCAACTAATTCAAGATTACAATAATATACTACTATATTTAAATTAGAATAAAATTACATACAATTTGTTTTTTGGATGGTGAGGGTAGGTAAATCTCGCTCATGTGAAATAATAATCTGCAAACCACATAGGAGAGGTAAACCACACTAGGAAACCACATAGGAGAGATAAACTACACTAGGAAACCACATAAGAGAGGTAAATCACACTAGGAAAATTCTGCTTGATCGAGAAAATATTGACAAGAATCAAATTCCCAGAGTGAAATTCCACTCATTCTACCATCCTTTCAAGATTGTATTTGGTACTATTGACACTAATGTTGTTCGGCACGGTAAACTTTCCGATAATAAAAGAGTAATAGATTTCTTAATTGGTAATATTGCAAATTGAATATTATTGAATTGTAAGAAAAGGGTAGTAGTTTTACAGCTGCATTGTATGACAACTTGCCATGGGTGGTGCATTCTGCACAAATCTGCAAATGCCAAATCTCCATGGTACAAAACAATGGCCTATAACCTAAGACAATCTCAACCTCAACCTCAAAACACAAGCATAAATCAAAAACAAACTAACCAAATTTCTCTTTTACCTATATATAATGACAGTATGAACCTCTGATCATTTTCTGCCCTAAACAAACAAACTCATAACATTATTGTGTCTTCAAACAGAAGCTTTTCAAATGTTCCTGCTGAGAAGGCAACACGCCTTGAACTCCGGCAAGCCTACACGAGTGGTTCGTGATGAGATTATAGGTCGATGCCCTCTCCCAAGGAACGATCCCAAACTCGTCGTTGTACTCTTCCATCCTTTCCACGAGGAACTGCCAGAAGACGGACCCCGCCCCGGATTTGTTGTGTTTTGCAGACTTGTACATGATCTCGAGAATCAGCTTGAAGAATCTGTCGCGTTGGTATGGCTCAACTTCCTTGTTTTCGCCTGCCAATCCGAATTCGGTGAACATGATCGGCTTTTTCAGTACCCTCTCGCCATCTTCGATGTGAGAAAGGATCCACTTCCTCGCAAACTTCAATTTGTCTTGAAAAGTTTGATTCTTAAACCTAGCATAAGAACCAAATTCTCGTGAACTCATGTTTCAGAAGGCCAAAGGGAAAGGGGGAAAAACGAAACACATGTTTAGTCCAAGCAATTATTATCATCAATTTCACGAGGGCAATGCATATACTGCACGTACAAGGTGTTGTGCATCGGAAATGAAGAAACTATCAACAACAAAGTAACAGCCACGCTTTTCTAAAATTTCATATATCGGTTTGGTAGCATATGATCATTGTTACGAGGAAGGCAGTAATAAGCTCACCAGTGATCTGGGTATACATGAACAGAGGCGAAATCTATGGTCGAGAGATTTGAATTCCGAATGAAGTCAGACCCGAGATCAGCAGCCCATAATTCTGGATTAATTTTCAATCTTTTGGGATCTTTTGGACCATAAAAGCCTTCAAGGCCCACGGTCAGCAAATGGTTCCTGTCGATTGATTTCACAAAAGTTGACATTTCTTCAATCCAGACCTGCAAATCTAGCACATACAATTAATTCGTATCCATGCAAAATGACAAAAGAATAGTCTTTCTCGAAGGTTCAATGAACTTGAACATGCAAAAACAATGAAATACACCCTCAAAGCTAAGGAAGAAACTTGTGTGCTAATAGACGCTAAAAAATAGACCAGAGCTAATTCAATGGAAGTCTAAAATTCCAGCATACAAAACTTTGTTTACGTAATCACATGTTGAATTTCACAACCGAGTGGCCAGAGCTCAAAGGGAATAAGGGATGACAACTTTGGGGTTCTGTTTCCTTTCTCGGGGGTGGGGAGGAATATGTCGGATATGGACAGTGTCGTTGACACAGCAATTAGAATCATTTACAAAAAAACTGCAAAACTGAATTTTCCAACCATCTAGTAACACTCTAATAGCTAGCGGGCAAATACTATAGGAGTGGCATCCTGTCCCATGGAGCGCCATGAATTAAAATTTATTCCAATCACAATATAACTCATCGTGGTACTGGTGTGTGGTTAATATAGTATGACCCCAATTGTTCTGATTCACAACTAGCGTAACATTCAATCCAGATTCTCAAATCTCTCTTTTAATTGCAATGGGGATAGAGGTCAAAACTTACTTGGAGGGTGTCACCTGTAGGATCCGTCATGCACCTAGGTTCATTAATCAATTCCCAGGCAAAGATTGTGGGATCATCCCTGTATTCGAGTCCAGTAACTGTGTTCTTCCTTGTAAGAACTGTCTGTGAACAAAGTAAAAAAATAAAAATAAAAATGCATGAGAACAAGGCAGTCCTCAATACAAGAAATGAGCGTATCTTGAAACTTCAACAGAAAACTGTCACTCATGTCTTAATACACTGGTGGAACTCAAAGGTCTACAACCATAGAGGCATAGACAAAACTGTATGCATCCTAACCAAGCCGGAATAGTTTTACAGTTTAAGCAATCGCGACAAAGAGGTGATTGAGAAAAGAACCAAACAGTAAATATATATGAATATTAATTAGCAATTTATGACGATATATTACAAATAATAGGATGCAGAGTTGACGGTGTAACAACATTTGATGCATGCCTTATTAATTACTCTACACGTATAGATGAAAGCAATTGAGAGAACAAGATAAATGAAAACACAAAAGGATTACCTTCACATAGTTCTTGAAATAACGTCGGATGTTCGGGTCATAGAAGAACGAATCATTGGAAGAGCTTAAACCAATACCTTCTTGCCACGCCCATTTGACATACTGAGTCTTTCCACCGTATGCTTTGAGATTATTAACCAAGCAGAGTATCAGCCTAATTCCATGTCTTCTGGCTTCCGCTATTACAAGGTCTAAGGCCTGCCATTAGTCATGTGTGCAGTAAGTGAAAAGTTCAAGTAGTGGAATACAAAACGTATAAAACTTCTGAAGCTTCTCTGAAATGCATATAATCCGGGACGACATTTCTGGAATATGTAATCTATCTGGGAACATTTTGGTAAGAGAAGCTGGCAGCTTGATGTTTTGAGGATGAACAGAAATTGGAAGGATGAGAAATTAGCTTTACACTTCATGTTAATAACCCTCAAGTTAGCTACATAGGACTTGGAAGTTATTCAAAGGACAGATAAGCATGATAATTATTAAATATCACAATTCCTAAGAACTTGCCCACAAAAGGGGAAATCCCTCACCGGCCCCCACACCCCGGCCTGTCGACAAATTGGTAACTCAACGGGACTCAGCTGCCCAATAAGGAGCCCACCAAATTGAGTGTGACTCTCGCATTGCAGCTACCGGGGCTCAATTCTGTGTCCTTCCCACATTTTGTTACCCAAGAACAAACTGAGCTACTCGTGCTGGCTATAATTCCTAATAACTGGTTAGAGTATTAAACTGAAAGGCATAATAATAACAGGAAGGAATATTGAAAGCAAATCCTCTTACCCTAAACACTCTTTCATCAAATTTGCCAGGAGAAATCTGCAGAGCATTGTATGCACCATCATTGAAGGCCCAAGTTCTGCACACAGTCAGACCCATCTTAGCAGCAGCTTGAAGCATGGTCCTAACCCTTGGTCTTCTACCCACATCCACAGCATGCTCCATAAACCAGTAAGAATTCCACCCATTAACATAGAACACTTGGCCATCAGCATAGAACTGAGTCCCATTCCTCTCCACAAAACTCAATTTTAAAGTTTCTTCAGGAGAACTCACCCACAAATCCCCAAAAGTCAAGTATATAAAAGCAAGAAATGCTGCAAACACAATAATGGGGTAAAACATCCCATTTCTTGCTAGCATTTTGCTTCTCCGTGATTTAACCATAAAATTGACATGTGGCAACCATAGGTACCAAGATGGTAACTTTAGAGCACCAAATCAAAACAACTGATCCAGACAGATTACCAAGACTGAGTCTTTATACACCGGGTCTCTTTATCTTCCTAAAATGTAAGAATCCCAGATGGAAAAAACAGATTTTGAAGGACACCCAGATCTCCTTCCTCCAAATTGTACACTGTTCCAGCTTGAATAGAATCCAAACTTCAATGGAACCTCAAAATCCAAGCACCGACATCAAACTCGATACGGCTTTGCTGATCTTAGAAGTGGGGTAGGGGCACATTGGTGTGTCTGTGCCTTCTTGTGAAGGGAAAGAATCGAGAAATGGATGGATAGGATTATAGGAATGAAGATCAAGAGTTAGAACTTATAGAATGCCAAAAAAAAAGGAAAAAAACTCTGAGAAAAGCAGAAAAAGTATACCTAACGTGCAACCCAATCAGGAAAGCAGGTGAAATCCCACAATTAATAGTAGAAGATGAAAAAAGTGCGAAAGAATACACGTCGCGGTAGTTGGATCTGCAATCGCGATTTCTCTGATCTTGAAAAGAATTTTTGTTGTAACCAACAAGTGCAGCGCCAAAACGGCACAGCCCACCCACTTCACGTGTATATATATGCAGAAGAAGATAACATTATTGGGTATCGCTGATTCGCTGTATCATATACGGAGTAAGTCATAACTGTTGGTTTCCATTTCTGGTTCAGCGGTTCTTATAATGACGCTCTAGTTTTCATCCATTTTAGTGTTCACGTCAAAAGATTGTAAAAATAACGTTTTTCTACACTCAATAGGGGTTTGAGTGCGAGCAACAACAAAGACTCGAGTGTGAATATAATATCGTGGGATTCATGTGGTGATTTACGAGTTATTACATTAGAACAAGAATATTTAGTATACGTCATTTAATAGCGGTTACAAATTTCATCATCATCGAAAAAAATGTGATGAGGTGGAGCATACGGCATAGGTCACGAATTCAAGTTCAAATTATGCATGCGTTATAGTATATAATTTTGTCTAATTAAAGCGTATCAGAGTAAATTTATACGTGACTCTATGCCTGTGAAGTTATACATATTGATACTGTTGAATTGTGTCTCTGTGTTTCTATGCTTGTGAAGCTATACATTGTGGTGAATTGTGTCTTTGTGTTTCTCTGTGTATCGAAATCTGATAGTCTTAATTGTTGCACTAGTTATAACTCGAATTTGTTGGACTTGTCGTATGTGGGTTTGTTAGTAAAGCAATGTCGTTATATTGCTAGTGACATCGAGAACGTATATGTTCACCATGTCAAAATGTCAGCAAATCATGTAGCTCATGTGTTAGCACGGACAACTGATTCTGCGTCTGTCCTAAGGTCGTGGTTGTCTGTCCAATGGTCTGTATTTCTCATTTGATTAATTATTAATGCATTCTTGATGCTTCCTTTCTCAAAAAAAGATATAAAACATTGCTAATATAGATTTATAATATAAAGTTTCAATGTTTAATATAAATGAAAATATTATAATAATCATTAATCACATTTCGATTATTAGTTGCAATTATTACTTACATCCTTTTGCAATTATTAATTTCATAATTTTCATTTTCTAAATCACTTTAATGTGTAATGCATAATAAACTTTTTTTTTTAAATTCAAAATATAATTCAACTGGTTAATTACCTCAAAATTAATATATGTATAAATTTTATTTAATATATTAATCAATCATATCTCACGATTAATAATTTAATATTTAAAAATATCAAACATTTATTTTCACGCATTGATGTTTAAAAGGTTAATATATTAATTAATTAATTAATTAATTAATCACTTTTCATTGAATTTGGCCGGGGATTTGTCAACACTCACAAGCTTAAAGCTTTTGCCTTTTGGACTGAAGAAAAATGGGATTTAGAATCTCAGCCAAGCCAAAATTGTTTAATTTTTTATTTGACTAGTCAATTATTTATTTTTGTTTGAGCCGACAAAAGCAGGAAAATCTGCGCCACATATTGCGAAACCGGCAACGATGTGAACAACAATCATGGCGGATTTCATGCGACTGTCGACCAATGGTTGCAATCATTCATGGAGGAAGTCAAGATTCACCAATCACGTTTACTACCTTTGTTTTGTGTAATAAAACACAAGTCCGCAAAGCATACCACTAATAAGATTGTGTTACAAGTTGGATAAAAAAAAATTAGTAAAAATTAAATCCGTGATCGAGTAAGAGAATTATGTTTTACTCATTCAATCACTTTTGGAGTTACCTTTGATGATAGGAAAATTTTAACCACATAGAAAATTTGAAAATGTTGAAGTAACAATAGTAAACTTACAATGATCTTTTGCCAAGTAATCTGAGTATATCGTCTTCACTTTTTTCACTCAGGACTGAGAGCGGTTAGATTATTATAATCCTCAAACTAGTCAACTACATATGTTAAATGGTTAATTGAGTACATGGCTAGAGGAATATAGAAGATGAGCAATCGAGCAAGTAAAAAAAACTACTTGACTGAGTTGAGCGCCGATTCGATCGAATTAGATGTCCAACTCGGTGTCTAGTCGGTTGGCCGACTAAAAGCTGCCTAAAGCTAAAGTTATTTCGGCGTAGGAGTACCTACTGCCTAGCA
>CM008339.1:8391257-8407102 GCA_002525835.2 Ipomoea batatas
GAAGATTTGCCTAGTTTAGATAGAGGAAAAAAAGTTTGTACAGAATATTGAAAAGTTTGGGGTTGGAGGGTTGGATTTCATCTATTTATATTAATGAAGAGAAAGTCGATAGAAATCCTATTCTGACAGAGTTTGTGAAAGTCAGTAACTTTTTGAATACCAGTAGACTTTTAATAACTCTATAAAAGTCTGAATCGAATACCTGTATACTTTTAAAGAGTTTTGAAAAGTTTGAATTGAATACAGGTAGACTTTTAAAGAGTTTATAAAAGTCTTAATTGAATACCACCAAACTTTTAAAGTTGATAAAAGTATTTAAAAGTTCATGAAAGTCGTGATTGAATACACCCCCCTAAATACCTATGAATTTTAATCATTTATCTATTAATTTTTTCGTTGATAAATTTGATTTTTTTTTAGTGTTAATTTAAAATATTTTGTAAATACCCGCCATCAAATCTAGAAAGTAGAGTCATTCAAGGCTTTAAATAATAAGGGTAATTGTATTTTTTTTTTTTTCTAATGCAGATCTTTTTAGATTTAAAAGGAAAAATAGTTGTCTCAAGGCTCAACTTTGCTTTGCAAGTAGTGGTAGGGTGTAGGGTTTGAATTCTAACAAATACCAAGAACTAAAAGAAGTGAATAATCTTCAGGGCGGGGTAAAAACAATGGCATAAATTTGACGCATCATGTGATTTACTTCCTCTAATAGTTTCTAAAGTAAGCGGTTAACCGGATACATTTTAATTGGAAGCTATGTTGAAATTTACCTTCAAACCTCTTGTTATTAGAGATTTTTTTTGTATATTTTTTTCTTTAACAGTGTAACATTTGTACTTCTTTTTCTTTTTCTTTTTCTTTTTTCCCTCAGCCCGTTCATCAAAATGGAGGAGATGACTCGATAAACAACTCATAGAGATTTAGAGTAGTTTTTCTTTTATCACTATAGAAAACACGACTCACTCCAAAAACCTAAATTTTTGTATGGATAATAACTCCAAATTCAATACCCAATAATCACATAGTTAGGTAGGGTTATTTGGAAGACTTATGACTTCTGACTTATAATGACGAATTAATGAAGAGTGTTAACTGTTAGTGTTCAAATAACTGACAAATTGTTTACATATATATTGAATTAAAAAAAATTATTTCTTTATTTCAAAAAAAAAAAAAAATTATTTCCAATATTCCATATCTCACATGCTTACATTCATGCATGGACCATTCAATGGACAACATATATAATACTAATTAAATTAAAGATCATACATGGGAAACAAAGTACGATAGCCATCTTCCTAGATGTTTGTGGGTTGTTGAGATTACTATGATTTTGATTCTTTAATTATGAGAAAATAGTCAATTCAGTTCATTATTTATATACGCTATTATATTTGAATTGGTTTGTGAATTATTAAGGTTGTCGGCGAATTATTCTCTGGACCCAAGTCCAAAATATATAATTTACATACTAATGTTCACAATTTATATACTGAATGTTCATAATTAAATGTTTACAATTTACATATTGGAATGCTCACAATTTGAATTGTGAACCTTTATTAGTATGTAAATTGTGATGGATCCTCCTTACAAGGTGGACCCAGGTCCATGGTACGGTTGTATATAATTCTTTTTGTTGTGACAAAATGATGATTTTGACTATTAAGGTTATCTTTGTAAATTTGAAACATTCTTTCCTTAATAAAATCAATTTTGTAGTTCAGAATTGGTAGATTAGTGATTATTTACAAAAATAATCTTGAAACATTAATGTTTTTAGTATTTAACAACCAAAATTAATGTTTTTGTTACTTCAGAGACTAATTTTGTCACAATAACCTTAATAGTTTAGTGACGAAATGTGCTAACACATGTAACTGATGAACTAAATAAGTTATTCTTTGTCAAACATCTTGTGTTCAGATAGCGCTCTCCTTAAGAGAATGTCACATAATCGAATCCCCATAGTGGAATAGTGATTCCAATACTAATGAAAAAGTTATTTTCAGTTATATTAACAATATATTACTCCGCCTTTCAAAAGGAAAAAACAATATATTACTCCGTATAATGTATTGACAATACTCTTTTTGAGCGAACTAATCAAGTTTGATGGAATTTTTATCTCTGGATGTGATACTACTCTTTTTGAGTTATAAATTAAATATAGTTCATCATTTTCCATTTTTTTTTTTATAAATTGTAATTGTAAATTTACCTATTCAACTGATTAAAGTGTCAAACCTCGATTACGTCTAAAGTTTTATGAAATCGGATCATATTTATAACTTACAATGTATTCGTTATTCTCTCATAAATAAACTATAGATACAATAGAATTTGATGTCTTAATTTTTAATCAAAGATTAAAAAAATAAATTTATAACTTGTTTAACAATTAACGGATCAGATTTTGAAATTAAAGCATGTGGCTTGAGGGTAGGTGAGGCGGCGAGGAGGGTTGTAATTTCCGGTGGTGGTGGCCCGAGCAGTATTATTCCATGCATGGAAGTAGACTTTGAATATGAAATTACAAATTTTAAAATACATATAATTCAACGTTGAACAATATAATAATGTGCAAAACATCATTATACCTACTACTCTACTTGGAATAAAGAATATAAAGAACAATATATATATAATAATTTCAAGACTTTGTGTTCTAATGACACTCATTTACACTCTCATACAGAAGTAGGTGTGTTTGAATCTCAGTTGATGCGATATTGACTTTTTATGCTTTAGTAGGTTGAGAAAGTAGTTAATTGATTTGACTCTATTCGGTAACATAGTTAGCTTTTCAACCAATTTTGACTTATTTCACTACTATGACTAGGGTCTATCTTGTATTGTAGACACTAGTCCAAAAATAACCTTCAAATTTTATATCTGTAATTGACACATTTTGTATCTGCAGTTGTCAAGTTATTTGTTTACACTTACAAAAACAGTTAACTATAGGTACAAAATGTGTTAATTGAAGGTACACAATTTTTGTATCAGAGTTCACAGTACAATATGAACCCTAATCCATGGTATAACAATTGACACTTTTCTACAATCAGTTAATGCTATCAACTAACCAAACACACAAATTCAGCAATCAGCTAATTAACAGCTATTTTCCAAACACTTTCTTGATAATCATAAAGTTTTAAATGCAACTCACAAATGTGTCTATTAGTTAGCCTTACTTCTCCATTTGAGGTGGCGATTGACTTACTTCCTTATTGCACTTACATATAATCTTATACACTTTTTGATAATAATTGTCAGCTTTCTTATTGCATGTTTCTCTTTCTTTTGTCTTTTTGGGAATAAGGAATATATTCAAGTCAAACAATCAGCCGTATATACATGCAGAGAATATCTACACAAGAAGTTTTAGATAGGTGGGCAAGAAATTAATTTATTTTATTAATGATTTTATTAATTATGATGGAATTGATTTCATTTAAGTTTGACGACTAAAAGATATTCTATCAATTCAAGAATCCTCAACAACCAATCGTGAACCAACCCCATGTTCATTAAATAGATATCAAATCTATTGTGATAGTTTTTTTTTTTTTTTTTTTAATAATTCATGGACACTACTGAAGGGTGGATAAATCACACATCCATACGTCTAATAGTACGTAGATTACACATGAAAATTAATCATGTATGATGAATCAACTAAAAGGATATTAACCCAATGGGGTAGCTCAAGTGGCAAGTGGGTTTTGTTTGAGGGAAAGAGTTTCGGGAGAATCCGGATTCAATTCCCACAAGTGATGATTCCCCCTAGGCTAGCTTTTGTGCCTCTCGGAGCGAATGCTGATGGACTCGGACCGTTAGTCAGATATTGAAAAGTATCAAACTTATAACATTTTAGTATGAAAATCATACCTCACGCACGCAATCACTCCTTTCGAGATTAGTGATATCTAGTAATTTCGACTCCTTAATTAGCTACATTTTGTTTAGATCATTCCTAGCTCCGCCACTTAAATATGCATTTTGTAAGAACTAAATATATATGCATTTCTGGGTAAATGTTAAAAAATCAATTTAAAAATTAAATTTTAAATTTTAATCGTAAATGCTAAACCCTAAGTAGTAAAATTAAAAGGGAATCTTAAACTAAATAAAACAAAAAATATGAGTCACAAACTCTAAAATGCAAATCTTAAGTGCAATGCACTTTGCCGTTTTTACAAGTGCAATATTTTAATACTAAATATGCATTTTGTTAATACCAAATGTGCATTTTGGAAAATTGTTAAGAAGTGCATATATTAATGTTCAAAGTTCCTATTCCCTTAATTGGACCAAAAAAGCAAAAGACTACCATTTGGAAATTTGACCGTTGCTTTAAAAAAGATAAGATGCATGCACTCAGGAAATTATGTGCTTTTCGTGTATGACTTGAATAAATATTTGGAAAATGTTGCACCCTTAATATCAATTTAGTCTACAATGAACGAGATAAACGTTTTTAGCGTAATTGAAACTGACAAATAAAATTTGCATCCACATTTGAATTGTAATACTACACGTACAATAATAAACATACAAGTCGCACACGACAAGATCGAGATAGTAAACACTTAATTAATGAGTTGTTGAATTGTAAGTATTATACACTGATTTTTCCACCCAATGAATTATTGAATCACTATAATTAACCACCTTCAATTCACAAATCTTGTCAAGTTGAGTTGTGTCGACCGCCGAACAAGGACCTTCAATATGAAATTATGTTGTAATAATAACGAATAATATATTAAATCAAGTGGATGTTAGTGGCATTAGTACTTGGTAGGTTTAGTGATAAGTTATGTTAGTGATGTGTGGCATCATAGCATTATGTGAGAAAGTAGTATTTAGTGGGTATTATTATAGTTATTAAACCAATGGGCATGGGTATATGTGTGTGTGGCAGTAGCATTAGCATTGTTTGTTACTTTCCTATATATAGTATAGATAGGGAGTGTATCACAAAACACTTTACGGAGCGATTGGTTGGGATGGATTACAAATTTACTCCCACATAATTATCCATGCAAGTAAATTTATTCGTTTGGTTGGAAGGAATTGCATTTTAGTAGAATTGGAATTCCCTCATGTTCATAGAATTAAAATCTCATGTTTGATTTGGTATTTCAATTCCATAGGAAGAAAAAAAATAATATTGAGACAAAATTACCCATCTCTCTCTCTCTAACCTAAAATTGATGTTTGACCTCTCTCTTTCGATTATTATAGCGTGTCTTCATCTTCTACTCTCAACACAGAACATCAATCAGTAGGCCAACCTCAATCAAATATGTTTTCTCGAAACTCCCTTATCTATTTTATTGCTTTCATTATGGAATTCTGGGTTCATTTATATAGCACTGTGTAAACCATGATCGTCGAATGAAATTGTAGTATAATCAAAATGATATGATATTGTTATAATGAAACTAGTGTGTGTAGAGAATGAAACTAAAAAAATAGCACGTTAGTGCCAAATGAAACTCTAGTATATAATTAATATGATACTTTAGTAGTGTGCGTGAAAAATGAAATTAAAATCCAGAGTCATACAATAACATATATTGTCACACACCAAAAAATACACCAATGCAACAAAAATGCACCACACCGCACTATACTTAATGTTGTATTTCTAAACGCTTTATGGTATATTTATTTTTTTTGAGAAGAAAAAACACACTTTATGGTATATTTATGTGTACTTAATGGTGATGAGTGACCGCACGAGAACTGACGTTAAAAGTAACTAGATCAAATTAAAAAGTTTGAACTCGACTGACTCATTATTCGAGCTTGAACCCAACTCAAGAGTAATACTGCCATATCACACGTTATTACCCGTCGTGATTCACAAAGAAAATTGGGGGAAAAAAATAATAAAAAGTCTTTTCCAACCAAAAGGTGACAGCACGCGTATGCTGACTGTCTAAAGTAATTTGCTACAAAGAAGTTCAATTCGTATTGGATGTCACTCCAAGTGACAATTAAAACATAATCGTGATTAAGTGCATTATTATTATTATTATTATTATTTTCATTATTACTATTAATGTTTGATTGGGACCTTACAAAAACTTTGTCGAATCAGTTTGGAAATGTTTTACCCCATTTTCTCGTCCGAAAGCTCTCACAACCCACTCCGACAAGATAATGGAGTCGTAGAGGTGTAAATTATGTCGACTCATAGTTCATTAGGTGTGAATTTAGATCAATGTTTAGTGTATAGGAACTCACCTCATTAAGTGTAACTCTCACATCATGTATGTATACTTGGACACAATCTACTAAGCAGGAACCAATTGAGTTGTTTGTATGAGCTATTTTTAAAAATAGTCATATCACACGTTATTAGCCGTCATGACGTGAGTAAGATGATTCACAAAAGAAAATTATTGGGTAAAAAGTAATAAAAAAAAAGTTATTTTCACCCAAAAGGAGACAGCACGCCTATGCTGACTGTCTAAATAAAGTAATTTGATACAAAGAAGTTCAATTGGATGTCGCTCCAAGTGACAATTAATACAAGTGCATTATTATTATTTTTCAAAGTCATTATTACCATTAATGTTATAACTGATTGGAACCTTACAAAAACTCTGTCGAATCAGTTTTATTTTTAATTTGGAAATATCTTGCCCCACAAGAAAGCAAAATGTCCTCATCCTAGAGCTGAGCTCTCACAATCCACCGACAAGATAATAGAGTCGCAGAGGTGTAAATTACGTTAACATAGTAATCTATTAGGTGAGAAGATCAGTGTTTAGTGTCAAAGTGTCCATCACATTAGGTGTAACTTCCACACCATGTATACTTGAGCATAATCTACTAAGCAAGAACTAATTGAACGCTTGATTGAGTTATTTTTGGAAATCTCCATACTGATATATAGTACGCTAGCTAAAAGTATAACGAGGAATACTCATTGTCACAATTTGAGAATATGTACTAGATAAACCTTAGTTCTTTGTGATAGTACGTGCGACCTTTGATACGAGAATCATACTTTTCTCGTTGTCCCTTAGGCTAAAAATATCTAATTTTCTCTATATAAGGACGTAATAATCAAAAGCTTGTTTATCAACCACAAAACAAGAGATCTTGACATCTCCTTAAACATAGTACGTACAACGTTATTTTCTTCCCATTTTTTTGTGTTCTCAAACCCTAATAATGCCTTCAACGTTGTCTTCTGTTCCCTCCGACATCAACCACTTTGCCGTGATCGAAGGTCACGGCGTGAAGGGTCTTTCCGACTTGGGCCTCGAGTCTCTTCCCGAGCAATACATTCAGCCGGCGGAGGAACGGATCACGACCAGCGCTATCATCGTCGATGACACTATTCCGGTCATTGACTTGTCGGACTGGGGAAGGGACCCGAAGGTGGGCGATATGATCTGTGAGGCGGCGGAGAAGTGGGGGTTCTTCCAGATTGTGAATCATGGAGTTCCCCTTGAGGTTCTGGAGGAGGTTAAGGCGGCGACTTACCGGTTTTTCCGGTTGCCAGCGGAGGAGAAGAACAAGCATTCCAAGGATAATTCTCCCTCCAATAATGTGAGATATGGCACCAGCTTTACTCCCCACGCTGAGAAAGCTTTGGAGTGGAAAGATTTTCTCAGTTTGTTCTACGTTTCCGACGAGGAAGCCGCCGCTCTTTGGCCGTCGGCCTGTCGGGATGAGGCGCTGACGTTTATGAGAAACTGTGACGCCGTTATCAGGAGATTATTACAGTCTCTAATGAAGGGATTAAACGTAACGGAGATTGACGGAACTAAAGAATCTCTGTTAATGGGTTCAAAGAGGATTAATATGAATTATTACCCCAAATGTCCCAACCCAGAGCTCACCGTCGGCGTTGGCCGTCACTCCGACGTCTCCACGCTCACCATCCTCCTCCAGGACCAAATCGGCGGACTTTACGTTCGGAAACTAGACAGCGACACGTGGGTTCACGTCCCGCCGATTAACGGCGCCATCGTGATTAACGTCGGCGACGCGCTCCAGATCATGAGCAACGGGCGGTACAAGAGCATTGAGCACCGCGTGATCGCTAATGGAAGCAACAACAGGATTTCAGTGCCGATTTTTGTGAATCCGAGGCCGAATGACATCATCGGACCGCTGCCGGAATTGCTGGAGAGCGGCGAGACGGCGGTGTACAAGAACGTGCTTTACTCCGACTATGTCAAGCATTTCTTCAGGAAAGCTCACGACGGCAAGGCCACTGTGGATTTCGCAAAGATGAACTAGAAACAAGCCAAACAACTTCGGAGAAAATGAGGTTGATTATGATCGAATCTGTGCGCAATCAAATGTTTCTCCACAGTTGTAAAATGTGCAAGTGGTAACTTCGGTGAAGTTATTCCTTCATTAATTTCTCGATGTTACGTTCCTATATTATGTTTATGAAATTATTATGGGCCCAACTAAATTAGGAGTTGATTTAAAGGCTTTTAGTCAAAGATGGGCCAACATGAGCCATAGAAATCAAAGAGTATGTGTGATTGTCAATAGTCTCAATTAACATTTTTCAATAATACGGCTATACTGGATAACCTTGGACCCAAATAAATTAGTCAAATAGTTGATTTGGTAAACACAATGTTTTAAGTTCGACTCTCAGTAAAAGTTGTCTATTAGGCAAATTGGTTTTAAGTTAATCAATAGATAAGATAAATTAAAACAATTTAGCTTCAACACTCTATACTATAGAGTATACTACTTGTTGCTTATCAAAATAAAAAAATTGCACTGTTAATTAGTCTGTTACACTGAGTCTTGAAAAGAAATCGAATCATCACTTTTATTTTCGTTATATGCATTATTATATTTTTCGTGCTATATGCAGTCCTTCTATTAATAGTTTATTTTGTAGCTAAATTTGTTGCACCACTTGCAGTGCATGACTTTACTATTCTTATTTTAAAATTGTCACAAAACGTGTTACAACATCCCACTCAAATTTCTTAAAGCAATATAATAATAATTCTAATAATTGGTTTGGTAGGACTGACTTTTTGAACTTTCTTTAACAATTTAAAAGATAAACGCATTACTATCATGCTTAGTGTGTGCTTTTGACTTGAAAAACTATGGATCAGTGTTACACCTACGTACAGTTGAAAAGTAAAGATTAATCAAGGTAATTGATATTAGTGAGAACACCAATGATAAAGCAAACAATACAATAAGGTTATAATTAATTCCATCACAAAACATTACCAAAAAAATTAAATGTCCCTTTTTGAGAGCCTTCATCAACAAACTAATCAAATGATTATTTCACTTTAACTAACTTTACCTAATTTTAGTTACACTTCATCTTACTTTAACTATAGGAATGTCTCAATCTGAATATATTATATGAAAATAAAATAGTAAAATATTATTCATCTGAACAATAAGTAATATTACAACAAACTGAAGTTTAATTCAGTACATGTCATTGAATAGTAATAACACTAGTTTCCTTGTCACAAAAAAAAAAATAAAATAAAATAACATAAATCCAATCTTTAATTGGATCTCTAGTTTATCTTTGCAAAATCAACGGTCTCCTTTCCATCATGGGCTTTCCTGAAGAAATGCTTAACATAGTCGGAGTAAAGCACGTTCTTGTACACCGGCTTCTCGCCGCTCTCCAACACTTCCGGCAGCGGTCCGATGATATCATTCGGGCGGGGATTCACGAAGATCGGCACTGAAATCCTGTTGTTGCTTCCATTAGCGATCACGCGGTGCTCGATGCTCTTGTACCGCCCGTTGCTCAAGATCTGAAGCGCGTCGCCGACGTTAATCACGATGGCGCCGTTGATCGGCGGGACGTGAACCCACGTGTCGCTGTCGAGTTTCCGGACGTAGAGTCCGCCGATTTGGTCCTGGAGGAGGATGGTGAGCGTGGAGACGTCGGAGTGACGGCCGACGCCGACGGTGAGCTCCGGGTTGGGACATTTGGGGTAATAATTCATGTTAATCCTCTTTGAACCCATTAACATAGATTCTTTGGTTCCGTCAATCTCCGTTACATTTAATCCCTTCATTAGAGACTGTAATAATCTCCTGATAACGGCGTCACAGTTTCTAATAAACGTCAGCGCTTCATCCCGACAAGCCGACGGCCAAAGCGCGGCGGCTTCCTCGTCGGAAACGTAGAACAAACTGAGAAAATCTTTCCACTCCAAAGCTTTCTCAGCGTGGGGAGTAAAGCTGGTGCCATATCTCACATTATTGGAGGGAGAATTATCCTTGGAATACTTGTTCTTCTCCTCCGCTGGCAACCGGAAGAACCGGTAAGTCGCCGCCTTAACCTCCTCAAGAACCTCAAGGGGAACTCCATGATTCACAATCTGGAAGAACCCCCACTTCTCCGCCGCCTCACAGATCAAATCGCCCACCTTCGGATCACTCCCCCACTCCGACAAGTCAATTACCGGAATAGTGTCGTCAACGATGACTGTACTGGTGGTGATCCGCTCCTCCGCCGGCTGAATGTATTGTTTGGGAAGAGCCTGAAGCCCCATGTCGGCAAGTCCCTTCACGCCATTGCCTTCGTGGACAACAAAGTCGGTGATATTGGAGAGAACTGAAGACAACACTGCAGGCATGTTTAATTTGCAGATGAAAGAATTGCTTTTATTCGCTGAAGAAATTTGTTGGTGGCTTTCCCTTTTTCTGGCCTCTAATTTATAGGAATCGAAGTGGGGTTGGATTCATAATTGATGAAAGTTTTGGGGCCAAATTATAATTTGTATACTTTAAGTAGTTGTGTTTTAGACTTGAAGGATATAGATTGAAGACTAGGCACAGTTGGTCGTCAGACGAGTGACGACCACCTCCTATTAAAAATCAACAATGGTATATTAACATTAAAATACTGTAGTTTCATTTTCCACACGAGTTACAACCTCTTCAATTTCGTAGTTTCTCATGAAACTGCTAATTCCAGTGGAATTTTTTTTTTATTGTAATCACTTACTAAGGCTTTAATTTTCAAACATAGTGACTAATCCTCAGTAAATTGTAGACACCTCTATTGGGCAGACAACTGAATTATAGTGGAATTTTAGCTTATAATGAAATACATATACATATATATAGGACCAATTATTAGTTATACATTTTTTTTTTACAATTTTTGTTTTTATGTATATTTGTTCAATACTTCAATTACTATGATATTAATTTAAATTCGGTAAAATTCATGCTATTAAAAATTTTCATTTTAATTAGAAAAACAATATCAAGAAATCAATAACAAAGAGCATTCAAAGACATAAACAAAAATTAAAAATTAAAAATTAAATAAAAAAGAATACAAAATTTCTATGATTATGCAGTAGTGTTCATATGTCCATGGGATCAAAGAAGCTTATTATACCTTTTATTATGAATTATGAATTTCTGGTTTAGTTTTATAAATCTATTTGTTTGTCCCAAAAATTTTATATTTGAAATCTGAAGGTGTGAACAAAGCATGCAGGATGGTAGCGCAGCAAAAACCTACACTTTATTCCAACTAGGAAGAGGCACCAAGATTTAGGTCAAGTCGTCGTTAAGGAAAAACCTAGTTAATAACCTCGAATCATGTTAAAATTGAGTGAGGATAATAACGTTTCAAGACAAGCTAAGTCTCGAATCAATTCAATAATCACCTTTACAACTAGCTAATTAATTATTTTACTTTTCTCAAAACAAGTTTTGATGAATTTGGCTTTTCATCACAAATTGAGTCAATTTATATTCAAAAAACCTAGAGCCACTTTTTGAAGATATCGTACTAGCTAAGAGCCTAAGAATATATACCTCCTATAACAGGCTCGACAGAAATGATACGAGAATCATTCTCTGATCTACACACTTATTATACTTTTGGGATAGAAGTTACATATATTTAACTAAATAATGATGTACAACAACCTAATTACATTAAAAAAATATAATAATAATAATAATAATAATAATAATAATAATAATATCCACAAAATGTGATTGATAGAGATCAGACATGCATAGAGTTTCATGCATGCTTCCTATTTCTGGTATTATTTATTTAAAAATGAAAACCAAATTAAAGTATGGCAAATATATATTATATTTGTTATTCCACCTTTATTTTTTGTTCTTAATTATTCATTAGCATGTACAGTGAGTGGGGTGGATGTATTCCACCCTGACTGCTGACATACATTCATGATTCATGCACTTTCTTGAAAACTCGATCCAAGACATCAAACATACCTACCAAACTATATTCGATCAATATGTTGATTCCTTAAATTAAAGTATCTTTGTTGTGTTTGACGGTTCAAAAAAATGAAAGAGAGAATTAAAAAAGAAACGTCCAAATTCGATGAAAATTCCGTCAACCAACTATTAATTTGTTAATAATAAATGAGTTATTTCTACTTTTGGTCCCACGACTATTGGATCATTTTCACATTTGGTCCTCGACTATTAAAATTTTCAGATTTGGTCCCACGACTATTAAATTCTTACCACATTTGGTCATTCCGGCCACACTTCGGTCACCGGCAACTATTTTCCGGCGAATGAATTCAGTCAAGGACAATTCTGTAATTTTATTTTTAAAATTAATTAAAAAAAAAAAAACAAAAACAAAGAACAACCAACAAGCCATGGACGCCGGCGAGGGAGGAGCTTGAGGAAGGCCAGTGTGTTTCTTGCGCTTCTTCGCCGTCAAGAAGCTTGAGGAAGGCATAAATGGAGGAAGGTATCCTGCCGGACGAACCATGGACGCCGGAGAGGGACGAGCGAAGTCGCCACTGCCACGCCAAGCCGTCACCACCGTCGCCGCCGTGCCACCGCCACCGGCATCGCTGCACCAAAGCCTGAGACAGGTTAGCCCCTGCATCTCTCTCTCTCTCTCTCTTTTTCTAGCCGGCACCAAACGAAGAAGAATAAGACGACCAACGGCGGTGAACGGCTTCAATCTCTCTTCGTCGGTCGTACCTGTAGGAAGAAGACGAACGGCGGCGGCGACTTCAAGCTTCAATCTTGCACAGCAAAACCGGCGGCGAAGAGGGAGAAGAAGGGCTTGGGGAGAACGGTGGCAATGGTTGGTTTGTTGTTCGTGGTTTTTTTTTTTTTTTTTTAAATTTAAAAATGAAATGACAAAATTGTCCTTGACTGAATTCATTTGCCGGAAAATAGTTGCGGTGACCGGAATGTGGTCGGAATTTGATCGGAAGGACTAAATGCGGTAAGGATTTAATAGTCGTGGGACCAAATCTGAAAATTTTAATAGTCGAGGACCAAATATGGAAATGATCAAATAGTCGTGGGACCAAAAGTGGAAATAATTCATAATAAATGGACAGAGTTTCTTCACTCGTCAATGATAAGATGCCAAATTATATTAATCGGGGGCGGATTTAAAGAATTTTTTTAGTGGGAGACCAAACATTTTTCTTTTAAAACGTGGGAGACCAAACATTAAAATAAAAGAGATAATTTGAAAAAAGAAATGAAACACTCAAATACACATAGCCCTAAATATTGTTAGATATGAGCCAAAAATAAAACATATCAAAACTTTAAAAAGAAAATATGAAACATAATTTATATGATGAAATGATTGGAGTAAAAAACACGTTATAAATTAGACATTGTGTTAAAGTAATGTAGGACTTGAACCCCTAACATTTCCTAGCTAGCGTCAAACAAATGATTTGCAAATTAGTTTATCTCATCTTTTGTTTACATTTATTTGTATTTGTTGTACTTATTCTTGTATTACTTATACGTAAACATGTACTGTAAAAGGATAGTTTTATAAATGATAAAATTGAAGAATATTTAATTTCATGAGATCTTACATAATACATACAGAACATAAACATGAACTTCAAAACCAGATCGACAGTAATGGAGGTTACAGTGAAGATGATGGAGTTTAATTTGTATCTAATTTATCTTTGCAAAATCAACGGTCTCCTTTCCATCGTGAGCTTTCCTGAAGAAATGCTTGACGTAGTCGGAGTAAAGCACGTTCTTGTACACCGCCTTTTCCCCGCTCTCCAACACTTCCGGCAGAGGTCCGATGATATCATTTGGGCGGGGATTCACGAAGATCGGCACTGAAATCCTGTTGTTGCTTCCATTAGCGATCACGCGGTGCTCGATGCTCTTATACCGCCCGTTGCTCAAGATCTGAAGCGCGTCGCCGACGTTAATCACGATGGCGCCGTTGATCGGCGGGACGTGCACCCACGTGTCGCTGTCGAGTTTCCGCACGTAAAGTCCGCCGATTTGGTCCTGGAGAAGGATGGTGAGAGTGGAGACGTCGGAGTGACGGCCGACGCCGACGGTGAGCTCCGGGTTGGGACATTTGGGGTAATAGTTCATATTAATCCTCTTTGAACCCATTAACAGAGATTCTTTGGTTCCGTCAATCTCCGTTACATTTAATCCCTTCATTAGAGACTTTAATAACCTTTTTATAACGGCGTCACAGTTTCTCATAAACGTCAGCGCTTCATCCCGACAGGCCGACGGCCAAAGCGCGGCGGCTTCCTCGTCGGAAACGTAAAACAAACTGAGAAAATCTTTCCACTCCAAAGCTTTCTCAGCGTGGGGAGTAAAGCTGGTGCCATATCTCACATTATTGGAGGGAGAATTATCCTTGGAATGCTTGTTCTTCTCCTCCGCTGGCAACCGGAAGAACCGGTAAGTCGCCGCCTTAACCTCCTCAAGAACCTCAAGGGGAACTCCATGATTCACAATCTGGAAGAATCCCCACTTCTCCGCCGCCTCACAGATCAAATCTCCCACCTTCGGATCACTCCCCCACTCCGACAAGTCAATGACCGGAATAGTGTCGTCAACGATGACCGTACTGGTCGTGATCCGCTCCTCCGCCGGCTGAATGTACTGTTTGGGAAGAGACTGAAGCCCCATGTCGGCAAGACCCTTCACGCCGTTGCCTTCGTGGACAACAAAGTCGGTGATGTTGGAGAGAACTGAAGACAACACTGCAGGCATTTTTGCAGAGAAGATCAAAAGATATATTTTAGTGAAGAAAGAATTGTTTTTATTCAGTGGAGAAATTTGTTGGTGGCTATCCCTTTATCTGGCATGTAATTTATAGGAACCGAAGTTGGGTAGGATTCATAATTTCGTGAAACTTTTGGGGCCGAATTATAATTTGTGGAATGAAAGTTGTTGAGTTGAAGGTGAATAGATAGAATACTAGGGTGTAGGCATAGTTGCGTTGGTCGTCAGACGAGTGACGACCACGGTATCGGAAATCAACAATGGTGGATTTAACCTTAAAATACTCCAAAGGTAGTTTCATTTCCCACACGAGTTACATCCTCATCAATTTCGTAGTTTCTTATGAAACTGCTATTTCCTGTGGAATTTTTGCTCAGTGGAAGACATATCACACACAGGGCCGTTTACTTGCAAATTGTTTACAATTTTTCTTTTTACATATATTTGGTCAATATTTCACTATTATAATATTAATTTAAATTTGATAAAATTCATGTTAGTAACTTAGGCATTTTCAAGCACCTTGTTCTCGACATGTAGTGACTCTTTCCGTATGGCAGGCAATGAGATCGAGCCTCAGTAGGTGAAGTGATTCTTTGTACTTCAACAAGTCGAAAAAATATAGATGACACAAGTCGAAAAAATGTAGATGAACGGATAATAGCTAGGGTAAAAAAAACTTTGGCATTTTACTTAGAAAAGTGATTTAAAAATAATAATAATAACAAAGACAAAAAAAAAGTACAGAATTTATGTGATTACACAGTGTATGTTCACAGGATCAAAGCAGCTTTTTTTTTTTT
>CM008339.1:8481506-8491748 GCA_002525835.2 Ipomoea batatas
AATCTAGTAACCTTGGTTTCCAATTAATATTTTGTTAAAATAAATTTTGGTATGCACTGAGTGGATAACATAGAAAGCACAAATCTTTGGTCAGTTGGAACCTTCTTGAAGTTTATAAAAATACATAATTTACAAAAAAAAAAAAAAAAACTGTTGCTATGTCCCTACTTGATTAGTCAGGGTATGTTCCATTGTGCTGTACTGTTAATTGAAGGCTAGGGATGCCAATATCCCATAGTTGTTTATCATTCCTTTTCTAATTGACCTATATATGCTTACCTGGGCATCAGCATCCGCTGAAACGAGTATTTTAAGTTTGGTAGAGAATGCTAGACCAGTGATCGGTTTCCGATGCTCGTTAAGTTTGATCAATTCCTAAATATAAAATAAATTAAATTAATACATGTTAAATTATCATACACATAATGCAATAAGATATGATATGTCATAGAGGACTTACCTCATTTACCCAATCATATATATATATCAATGAGTTCTCCATACCAATTGCAATAATGTTGTTGTCATGAGGATCAAAAGCTAAGAAAGTTGATGCAGATGGCAACGACGTGATTGTTTTTGTTACCTACATCACATATACATTATATAAATCACGCACATGGTCATTTATAAAGCCAAATTAAATGTGATAATAAAATTAAACTTGTTCGCTAGCCATACCTCACTCGTCATGATGTTAAACAATGAAACCTTCTTACCAGCAGCTGACACAACATAAGAGTCATCATTCGAGAGGGCTATGCAAGGAACTACTTCCTCTAGGTTGACACCTGACACATCATTAATCATAGGAGGACCACTGTTTGGTTGCCAATTCTGTGCCATTAGACACCAAAGACTTTAGAGACTCATTTGCGAAACATTAATGCAAGACATTAACATAAATAGTATATCAAAAAAATACTCTTAATCTATTCACTACCTTTCTGCTTGGGTTTTGTTCATTGTAAGACCATTTCCATAGTTTTTGAATATCTGAGCTGAGTGCCAAGATGTCAACACCAGAATTTGTATAAAGAAGTCGGGTAACCTTAACAAAATCAATTTTAACATCAAGTGTTGAAATTCATGGTGAATTAAATACCTTAATTAGCTTATAAATACAACTTATTTATTAGTTAAAGCACCATTATCTATTGTAAGAGAGATGAACTACAAGAAAAATGATAAAGAGAAAATTAGTTATAAAACCTTAGCGTCAGAGCACTCTGGTTTGGAAACCATTTGGCATTGAACTCGATCTACAATTTCAATCATTTCCCACAGTTTGGTTCTATCTGGACCTAGCAATTGTCAACAAAATCGATCAACAAGACATGAACATGCACACGAAAATAAGGGGTTAATCTTTAAAATGGTTCATGTTGATACCATGCTAACTTATTTAACTTGACCCGTTTGACTTGTTTAAATTATGATGTCAATATATTTGCATGAACCCATTATATTTAGGGTCACACTTGTGTGAGATCGTCTCACGGATCCTTATTCGTGAGACGGGTCGGGTCGGGTCAAAGCACCATGCAAATGGCATACTTATATGTGCAAATCTCACACTTATATGCTCAAATATAACACTAATCAAAAATACAATTTTTGTTACTTATAAGAGAAAAAGTAATACATTTTTCATAATAAGTAATGTTGACAAGTACCTCTCACTTATAAGGGCAAATATAATACTTTTGAGGAAAAATGTAATACTTTTAAATCAAAATGTAAAAGTATTGTATTTTCCCTTAAAAGTATTACATTTACCCTAATAAGTAACAAAAATTTTATCCTTGATTAGTATTACATTTGAGCATATAAGTATGACATTTGTGCATATAAGTGTTACATTTGCATATTGACCCGACCCGACCCGACCCGTCTCATGGTGAGACGGTCTCACACAAGTTTTTGCCTTATATTTAATATTATTTAAAAATATATTAGTTACGCTAGTTAAGATTTATGAATGATATGGTATATGCTGATCGAATTACAGATGCATTTAATCATCTTAGTTAGTATGAGTGGTAGTTAATATGAGTGGTAGTGCACTTTGTATCTTAAGAGAGGTCAAGAGTCCAAACTTATCATAACAACATTTTTGCCATCGAAACCTCTTTAGCACTATGTTAGCCTTTGCAGCACTATGTTCTAGCATTAATTGTGCATGCATCCAACTTATTTTATTTTATAGATTGATATTTACTCCCTCCTATTCAAAATGTATGCATGAGACCGATAATTTGACTTTACTCAAACTATTTATAATTTAATTTAGTTTCATTTGCATTAAAATCTAATTAAATGTTGAAGAAAATAGGTGAAGGAAGTATAATTGAAGAATGTGCCCCTCTCAACTAAAAGCGTAAGATGATAGTTGGATTACACATTTTCACGTGTGCATGGACCATAGTCGTGACTCGTGGTTGACTCTGATACCAAATTGAAGCATGTGCTTCATCTTAGCTAAAAGCCTAAGTTGATAGTTGAATTACACATTTATGTTTATATATTATATGGTAAACAAGTATCACTTCAACAATATATCCTATTAATATAATAATATATAACTGTGTGTATAAACCCAGGCCAATAGTTGAACCATTGATCTGTTGAACCTCATTGAACAATCAATGCCTATGTGTGTATGTATATGTAATATAATAGTGTAATAGCATTTAGTATTTATTTTTTATTTATATTAAACTTTTTTAAAAATCTTTTTCTTATTGATAAATATTCTTATAAAATATTAGAGTATAAAGTATATAATGTAGTATAGAACTTTAGGATAGCATGAAGGGGTATAGTAATTGTTATTTAAAAAGATATATTTACCTTGTTCTTGTTGTGATGTTGTAGTTTCATAGTCTTCTTCATTATCATTATGATAATCGTGGTCACTTTGTATTTCTTTCCCAATATATGTGGTTATTAATACAATATAGAATAATTAAAATCGTATTTTAAGAATAAATTACCTGAATGATTATGTTCTGACATTGCAACTTCAACATCCTGCCCTGCATAACTTTCTTTTGCTTCATACTCTTCAACATCTTCGTCACCATCAAGTGATTCACCCCTTTCCTCATCTTCACCTTCTTTCAGTTATAGTATAGTTAGTCAAGATGTATGTGTGTGTGTCTAACGTGTGACAAGATATATATATAGGGTAGAGTTCAAGTGTGGCCGCGTCTTAACGTGTGAACAGTGCGGCCTCACCACTATGTATACAGATATACACCACTTAGTGTTAGAAAATGCACCACACAAATATGCACCGTTAGGTACACATCACCAAAAAACACACCACTAGGTATGCAAATATACACCACACAGTGTTAGCAAATGCACCATTAGGGGCAGGGGAGTTATGGTGCATTATTTTGGGTGTGTGGTGTGGTTTGTGTATTTTCATTGTGGTGCGTTTTATAACATTGAGTGGTGCATTTTTTAACATTGAGTGGTGTGAACCGCACCGACCGCACGGGAAGGCGCGGCCACATTTGAACAGATATATATATATATATATATAATACTCCTTAACATCTAGTGTGTTGTGCATTATAATATTTTGTAAAATGTTATTACTTAATTGATATTTACAAGAATATTTGTGTCTTTTTGTTACTAGATGAGTGTTCATATAAAATATTAAAACTTATAAAGTACCTACATACCATTTTGAATTTCAATATCAATAAGGGGAGATATTCCCCTCTCCCACTCTCCTTCAGATTCCAGTGGTTCAATGACTTTAATAGACCCATCTGTCAATCCAATTGCAAGTTGGTTGGGTTCCTGTGGATGCGCTGCAATCACAACTGCGTACACTACACCCTCGCTTTTGCAGTAATATAACACACACGACAAGTTAACATTTCATCAAGAAATATAATATTGTTCATTGAAAAACGAGAATAAATTCTTATATTCTACACCAGATCAACATCATCATCTAAAGTTATTAGTTAATTCGTTGTGATTGGAGTTTTGATCCCTTAATTGCTTTCGAGATATAAATTTAATCAATCTCTTTTTAATTTTTACAATTTTAGTATTAGTTCATACAATTGGTGAAATTAACAAAATTTCTAGGTGTAAGAATGTGCTCTTACCTATTCAATACAGGCTGAGATAAATAAGCAGATGGAGCTATACGACATCTCAATGTTAGATTATCTGCATCAAGTACTCCAATATTCCCATCAATAAAGGATGCATAAACTAGCTGGCTATTACAAGAGTATGTAGCAGAAGAGATTGGTGCAGGAAGGCAGCCTTGTGGGATCCACTGTAACAAACATATATATCCAAATTTGTACCCAGTCTATGTTAGTTGTTCATGAGCATATTTCAAGATTTTAGAAAACATGTTAGTTTTACCTGATGTTTGCGTTTCATATTATTGGATGTATCATATATTGCCAATTGAGTTTTATGTGTAACTAATAAGTGGAGTTGGTCAGTATGGAACATCACATGTGTGTCACCTGAATGCACTTTACCAGCAGGTGACCGGATGCGAACAGATGATCTCTTGTCATGCCATCCACAACCAATGTCCCATACACAAATCTGAAAGAAAAAATAATTTTAATTTGCTTTATGATTAGTCAATAATCATGGGATGTTGGTTTCACTGTTAATTTAAGGGATCGGATAACGCATTACCTTGGCATCAGCTGACGATGAAACCAGAATGCTAGGGTCAGTAGTAGAGAATGCTAGACCAGTGATACGTTTATCATGATGTCCCCAAAAGTTAGCCTTGACCTATATTTAAAAATCGATTAAATCCATACATACATAATGTTAAATTAGCATATATACAGTACACAAAATACAATAATAAAGCATGATATGAGCAGAGTTACCTCATCTACCCTAACATTGTATATAATTATGGTTCCATCCTCCGTACCAATTGCAATAACGTTATTGTTACAAGGATAGACAACTAAGAAAGTTGGTGTAACATATGGCCAGAATGTTGTCATTACCTACATCACATATATATTATAGCAAACATGCATTAATATTATCATTTATCAGTACTTATTAAACCTGTTAAATATAGCCTTGCCTTACCTCAAATGTCATGATGTTAAAGAATGAAACCTCTGTACCAACAGCTGACACAATATAAGAGTCATTCTTGTAGAGGTCTATGCAAGGAGCTACTTTTTTGAGGTTGACATCTACCACATCATTAATCATAACAAGACCACTGTTTGGTTGCCAATGTTGTGGAGCAGAATTGGCAGTGGCCTTTAGACACCACGGACTTTAGAAACTCATTTACATTAATGCAAGACATTAACAAAAAAAGTAATGCAAATAATAATAATAATAATAATAATAATAAGAGTTAATTCCACCAAAAGTTCCTTGTCGTGACAATTTCAAATTTAGTCTCAGACTATCATTTTTATCATTTAACACCCTAGACCATTAGTTTTGGGACACTTTTAGTCATTCTCATGACTTTTCTTATTTTTAGTAAGGGCATTTTTTTTCTCTTCATATTTTCTTTTTTTATATTTTTTTTTCGATTTCAACCAGTTTAATTGGTTTAGGGTTTTACTAAAAATCGATTGGAAAATCTTGTTACTAAAAATAAGAGGTTACCTAAAATCATAACCCAATTAAATTGGTTGAAACCAGAAAAATATGAAAAGACAAAAATGCCCATACTAAAAATTAAAAAAAAAGGTTACAATAAGGACTAAAAGTGTCCAATAAATAATAGTCTGAGATGTTAAATGGCAAAAACGATAGTTTGGGACTAAATTTGGAATCGCCACCAAAGACAAGAGACCTCTGGTGGGATTAACTCTAATAATAATAATAATAATAATAATAATAATAATAATAATAATAATAATAAAACTAAAAAAAAAAAAAAAAAAAAAAAAAAAAAAAAAAAAAAAAAAAAAAAAACTCTCAATCTATTCACTACCTTTCCGGTTGGATTTTGTTCATTATTGGGCCATTTCCATATTTTTTGAATACCATTTGAGCTAAGAGCCAAGATGCCACCACCAGAATTTGTATAAAGAAGGCGGACAACCTTAACAAAATGCATTTCAACATCCAAGTAAGTATTGAAATTCATGGAAAATTAAATACGCTTAACACCTACACCTTATTTATTATTTAAAGCATCAATATTCTGTCGGCAAGAAATATAAACTACAAGAAAAATGATAAAGAGAAAATAGTTCAAAAACCTTAGTATCAGAGCACTCTGGCATGGAAATCAATTGGCATTGAACTCGATCTACAACTTTAGTAAACTCCCACAGATTGGCTCCATTTGGAACTAGCAGTTGTCAACAAAGCCGATCAACAAGACATGAAATTGCACATAAAAATAAAGGGTAAATCTTTAAAATGGCGCATGTTGTTAACATGTTAACTTATTTAAAATTATCATGCCAACCTATTTGCATGAACCCATTTTATTTAATATTAATTATTAAAATATTTGTGTTATTTACTCTAATTAAGATTTATGGATGATATGTTATATGTTGATTGAATTACGAATGCATTTGTTATGCACACTTATAAATAACAACGTTTATGCCATCGAAACCTCTTTAGCATTGTGTTAGCCTTTGCAACACTATTTTCTACCATTAATTGTGCAGGCATGTACTCAATTTATTTTATTTTATAGATTGATATTTACTCCCTCCTTTTCAAAATATATGCATAAGACTGACAATTAAGTCTTTACTCAAATGCCAAAGACCTTGTGGTCTAGTGGCACCCGGTGTCCCGGTTTATACTCCCACATGGATTATGGGAGTGTGTTCAAGCCTCAATGGTCTTTTTGCTTTAGTAGGTTGAAAAAGTAGTTATGAACAGAGTCAGTAATACTCAAAAATAAGTCTCTACTCAAATTATTTATTGTTAATTTAGTTTTTAGTGAGTAAAAATTACATAAAATCTAATTAAATTAAAAAAATTAATTTAAATATTAGAAAAAAATGTTGAAGAAAATATGAGAAAAAGATTGATTTATTTTTTACCAATAAATAAAATATAAGGCATATAAAATTCGATGAAGTAAGTATCACTTCAACCATATCTCTATCTTATTAATATTAAAATATATAACGTAACTATGTGTATAAACTTGATCAGTAGTTGAACCATTTATCTATTGAAGCTCATCATTATGATCAAGTTGAACCATTTATCTATTGAAGCTCATCATTATATTGAACAATGAATGCCTATGTGTGTGCGCGTGTATGAATATATATATATATATATATATATAAAATAATTGATGCCTTTGATTCTGAACTATTATTCACTCTCTATTTTAGTTGATTTTGATAGTTATTGCCTAATTCTTGATGGGAAATTCATAATCTTTAATATATTTGGTGTTTGCAGGGTAATTTATATCGTGGACCAGGGTGCACAATATTGTGCACTCCGTACCAAAACGACGTTGTTTTGGTCATTTTAATTAATGGTTTGTTTTTTTTTAAAAAAAATCGCGTTTCCCGTTTCGGCCGGTCTCTGTATTTGTGTTAATATTCTGTGTATTGTAGACTACGATTCTACCTCATGGGCCCAAACCCATCTGTCTCCTATTTATGCTGCAATTTTCTGCAATTTGGGGGTTCCCAACCCTAGTTAGTTTTAATCTATTTTTCTCTTTCTCTTTAGATTTCCCTAGCATAGGAATTGGAGTTAGATTTGTTCTTCATCATTAGTAAAGTTCTCTTCTTCCTTTATTTACTTTCTTTTCAGATTTCTTGCAATGTTTATAATTCTTTATTATTGTTTTGGTTTGTTTACTTATATGATGCATGAGTAGTTAGCTTTTGGGTTTGAATTATAGTTCTATTGTTATTCTTGATGCTAGTTTTATGATTTTTATATGGAGGGGATAATTTATTAACCTAGGGTTTTATGTTTGAATTGGATTATAAATTCCTCTTATTGATAATTGATGCGCAACATTTATTGAATTGCTTTAGAGAGGTTTTATTACAACGAAAGTTAGATAAAACACTCAGCCTAACCAATTTCAACCCAATTTTTCCTATTATGAGAACAGGGATAACTTGGGGGCTTATAGTGCTTTTGTGTTTAAGGTTATGATTGATGCATCAGAAAGTGGGACAATTCTAGCCTAATTCTAGTTTATTGATTACGAAAGTAGCTGAACTGAATTATTTAATGCATTGCCAATAAATTTCTTGGTTAATTGTTTTCCCCTAATTTTGATATTGTTAGAGCATCAAGATTGCAATACCCCTAATCTAACTCATTTTTTTATCATATAGTTTATCCTTTGTATAATTTGCATTCCTTTTATTTTCCATATTCACTCATAATTTTCTTGGATCTTTTGAATTCCAATACATCAGTGTCTAGAATCTTACAATTCATACAATTACGTGCCATAGTCCCAATTCTCAGCGGAACGATATTCACACCCTCATTTTTACTATCACCGTTTTACTCATCAATAACGATGTATATTATTATTAAAAAATATACTCACCCACCCTAAAAAAAATTAAATAAAACATAATAAAAATTATTATATTATTTTAAAAAAGTAATTCTTTTTTTAATACTCTTGATTTTTAACATTTTTAGCCCACCACCAGAGTTCAAACCTATAATCACCTATTTGGAATGATAACCCAGATGTCATTGCAGTACATGTAGTTGGCAGCAATTCAAGTCTAATATCATAACATTTCAAAAACAACCAAAAAAAAAAAAAAAAAAACAAAAAAAAAACAAAAAACAAAAACAAAAACAAAAACAAACAAAAAAAAAACAAAAACAAAAAAAGCTTATTAATCTACTCCAAAACACTTAGGGGGTGTATTCAATCATAACTTTTAAAGAGTTTTATCAACTTTAAAAGTTTGGCGGTATTCAATTTAGACTTTTAACGACTCTTTAAAAGTCTACCGGTATTGGATCCAAACTTTTCAAAACTCTTTAAAGGTATGCTGGTATTCGATTCAGACTTTTATAGAGTATTTAAAAGTCTACTGGTATTCAAAAAGTTATTAACTTTCATAGACTCTGTCAGAATAGGATTTCGGTAGACTTTTTCTTCATTAATATAAATAGATGAAATCCAACCCTCTAACCCCAAACTTTTCAAGATTCTCTACAAACCTTTTTTTCTCTATTTAAACTAGACAAATTTTTCATCAATTGTACAATACGTCCCAAACTTTACTACGAAAAATTCTTTGTTAATATTTTGACAGCAATCTTTTTTTGCTGCCAGGAATTGCTACCAACAGCAAAATAAATAAATAAATAAATAAATTATGTTCGCAGCGCTGCGAACAGCAGCAGCTTGTTGTTGTGCTGTTCGCAGCATAATTTGCTGCGCTGCTGGTTGCAAAATATATGTATTTATATTTAAAAATTCTACTTAATTAATATAATTTTAAATAATTTTATATTCATTAATTATTAATATATGTATTTATATAAGAAAATAAAAATATATTTAATGCATTCAAAAATATATTAATTAAAATTTTATTTAATTTTAAAATATTTTTGTAGTTGCTGTTTGTTGTATTTTTTTTACAATGCTTATGATCTATAGAAATATATTTTTGTTAGAAAATTATAAATAATATATTAATAGAAGTTATGGAATGTTTGTAAGGGTGTATTCAATTTAGAGTTTTATGACTTTTGTAGAATTTTTAATATGAAAAAGTTTTTAAAAGTTTATAAATGTTTGTTGTATGGATATTTATAAACTTTTACCAAGTTGATGAAAGTTTAAAAGATTCTAGGAAACTCTACAAGAACTCTACAAAAGTCAATTAAAATCTATCACTTTAAAAGTCTTTGAAAATCTTTAAAAGTCTTGATTGAATACACTCCCTTAGAAACGGAGAAAATTCATAGATGAGATTATAGATACTTATGAAGATGGGTTGTAGAGAAGGAAAGAGAAGAGAGCAAGGTAGAAAGAAGGCAGAGTAATATGGTAGTAGTTTAGGTGAATTGAGAAAATTCGAGGTGACTTTGAAGGAAGATGGCAATACTTAATTAGCAAATCCATATACTTCAACTTGTATGATGACATCAAGTTAAAAAATTAAAACATTCAAGACACTAAATGGTCATTCATTGAGCACTTTAAATATATAGGACTTTCACACAATTTTGGTCGAGTTATGAATTTAAAAAAAAAAAAAAAAA
>CM008339.1:8492115-8503436 GCA_002525835.2 Ipomoea batatas
ATCACTGGGGGTAGCGCTCAATTCATTGTTAAACAGACTATGAAATGGTATGTAGGCAAAACATACGATTTCAGTATCTATGAATACATCGCACTCAGGGTATTGTCTGCCAATCACACAATTTGTTTGGAGAAGTTGTTCATTATCTTTGTGTACCAGCTGGGCTATGACCTCACCATATCTAAAAGGAAAACCGTCTGGGCGTAATTTCCATATACTATCACCTGGTTTGAGAATAAAGCACACAACAAATCCAACAAAGCTTTGATTAAACCAGGAGGATTTAAGACTAACGGAGATCTTATTTGAATGATAAGATGAATATTTGAAACATTCCGTCATATCTCTGTCGGTTGAACAATATTGAATAGGATAGGTAACAATGAAAGAAGAGTTTCGCATGACTTGAAAAGGCGCATGAGCAAACTTCCTAGCTAACCCCACAGCAGAAAAAGTTATCCCCCTATTATATTGTTCAATAGAGAATGAGACAGAATATAATTTTGGGTACTTGATTGCTAGCTTGGCCATGTTGCTTTCAGAAGCCAAATTAGAAGTTGCATATACTTCTCTTATAGTAGCTGGGAGTTGTGGCAACTTTTCACAATATGTGATGTCAAGGTATTGAAGGTGAGGGAGTCGACTGAAACTTTCAAGTAAATAATCAAAATTGCTTCCCATAAGATTCAAATATTCCAATGAGATCAAGCATTGTCCAAGATCGGAAGGGAGTCCTTCGTCGATGATCTTAAAACCAGAGAGCCGTAGCTTTTTCAGTGAGCGCAAACTTGATAGACTAGGCAAAAATTTGAGACTTATCTCTTTCTTGAACTTACCAAGTGTACTGCTGCCTCCCCAACACAAGCATTCAAGTGAGCTCAACTGCGTTATTGAAGATGGGAGTTGAAAAATGGCAGTCTTAATTATATGAAGCTCTTTCAATTTTGACAAGTTGCCCAAGTTTTCTGGCAATGACTCTAGTTGGCCACAATCTCTAAGCTCAAGAATTTTAAGACTTTCCACCTCACATAAGTCATCAGAAAGATGGATAAGATATTCACAGCACAAGCGTAACTTGGTGAGGCCACGTAGTCGTCCGATGGATGAGGGGAGTTCTCTAATCCGAATGCGTTCTAAATTCAACTCCAGTACAAGTGGCATATTTGCCTGAATTTCTGGAAATTTTCTTAATTTTTGGCAACACTCAAGTTTGAGAAATTGAAGAGATGAAACTTGAATAAATCTGGGAAGCCTCCTTAGATTGTAGCAATAACTTAAATCCAATAAAACAAGCTTCTTAAGATATCCGACAGAGGGATGAATCTCTACCAATTTCCCACAACATGAAAGGTATAACTTTTCTAAATTTGGCATCATATCAAAATTTGGTGTTTCGAGCAAAGAGCAAGAAGAGCTAAGATTCAAATAGGTAAGTTTATTTAATTTCTGCATGCATGAGAAGATGGAGAATAAAATAAGTTTAACCAATTTAATTAATTAAGAAAAAGAATTTAACCAAAAGTAGTGAGTCAAGTTAGAATCGTATACCATACCTCAGTTATCCTACAATTTCCTAGAGAACAACGGTGCGAAGAAATCACAGCAAGCTCCAATGGATTGTCATCCATGCCAGAGGGATGATGAAGACTTGTGGGTAATAAAGGGAAAGGATAATCTGGGAAATGAATCAATTCCAAGCTGCTAGGAAACTGATAATTATTCATCGTCAAAACTTCAAAGGCATTGCTATGAGTATCTTCTTCTTTATTGTACGCCAATGACCGTTTACCTATGAGTATCTTCAAAACTTTAAAGGCATTGCTAATATTTTGCCACCGAAATCCGCATGTATAGGGGAATACAATAGATTCTATGTGTTTAGAGTCCTGAAAGAAGAAAATAAAACAGTACACACTTTAATCTTTCTAATGCAATACATAATAAGGATATCAAAAAGAAACCTTCTAGCTAATTAATTAGCTATATGAAGGAATATAATTAATTAAATCACAACATAACATAATCTTACTACAAGCATCATCTAGGAATTGAAATAAGAAACCACACTATATATGCTGATATGCATGATCATTATTTTAATTAAATAATATAATTATGCGATTTCAAAAAGAGAATAATAATAAATAAATAATTTTTCTACAACTTACAATCTAAATATATGCCTTACCATTTTTCCACATAACACATCATCAACCTCCTTAAACTCCCAAACCCTACTCCTGGGTTTCTCATCTCTTGCAATACGCCAACCCATTTCTTGGATTAGATGATGCATCTTAATTATTCCATTTTCGACTGATATAAAGGATTTTTCAATGAGCACACGCATACCAAGGAATCCAGGTTGCAAAGCATTAAGAGCCTCTATTACACGTTTTTTCCGCTCATTTCTAAAAAGACATGCAATATGTAAAAAGACTTTTTTGTTTTTGGAATCTAGTCTATCAAAACTTATCTTAAGTATCGCATGAATATCATCAATGGGGGTGCCCTTGAGTTCCTTTAAAGTACTTTCCCACTGATCAACCTCTAGTCCATAAAGAGAAGACCCCAAAACTTTAAGTGCTAATGGAAAACCCTTACAATAATACACTATCAATCCCGAGAGTAGTTCAAAACCGGTAGCAGGAATTTCACTTTTAAAGGCATAACAACTAAACAGTTGAATAGCTTTTTGGTATTCCAGTGTATGTACTTTATATACATACTTTTTATCAACTCCATGTGAACGCAATACTCCTACATCTCTTGTGGTTATAATCACTCTACTACCCTTACCAAACCAATCTCGACGTCCAGCTAATTTCTGTAATTGTTCCACCTGGTCTACGTCATCAAGAACAATCAAAACCTTTTTCCTTCGAAGCAATCCCCCTATCTTCTTCATTCCATCAACCTCATTGCTTATTTCCATCTTCTTTTTTAGTATTTCACATAAAAGGGCCTCTTGCAATTCAGTGATCTTATGTTCCTTAACATCAACAAGATAGTAAGCTTCATCAAATTGGCTCCAAAATTTGTTAAAAACAACCACTGCAATTGTTGTCTTGCCAATACCCTTCATACCCAAAATCCCAACGAATTGAACGTCATCAGGTTCCTGTGTCAACAACTTACCTACATAGCCAACTCTAGTTTCCAATCCCACGAAATTGTCTTTAAGGATGGTGTAATGCAATCGAGAAGATGCAGTAACTATTTCGACACATTTTGCTTTGAACCTGACAATATTGAACACAAATAATTGAAGCATGCAATTGAATACTCAAGACTTAATAGAATTCAAGCAATGCTACTTAGATTATTACGGGACAGATCCCATTATATACACAAAGCCATGAGACTTCAATGTAAAATTTCCATGCTTCATCAAAGAAGTTGTAGGTGTTCTTTAATTCTTAAGGAATTAGGTAAAATGCACTTTTAATTTCTCAATTATTGACTTTTATAAAGTTTGATTTATTTGAACAATATTGATCCTCCAGTTGTCTAGGTATTGTTAATTTAGACTCTGATTATATAATACTCTCAAACTCAATCAATTAGTATACATTTGTTGATTGAATTGATACACTTTTAACAATTGAGACCTCAAATTTGTTCAAGTTAAAATATAAGTGACCAAATTTCATATTTGATAAATGTTAAATTACTAAAAATGTAATTTTAATCTAATGAACATGGCAGTCTATACTTTAAAAGTATTATTCATGAGCCTTTAAGTTTTTCTTTTTCAACATTAAACTACTGTGTAATCCTTGAGTAGCCAAAGATCTTGTGGTTAAGTGGCATATGGTGTCCCGATTAACACTCTCACATGGATGATGGGAGTGGGTTCGAGCTTCAGTGGAGTCAATTGTTGACTCGTTGTACTTTAGTAAGCAAAATCAATAGTACTAAAAAAAAGTGTAATCCTTGAGTAATATACAAATACATTATAATTAATTTATTATGATAAAATAATATATTACCATATTATTATTGAATCCTTAAATAATATTTTGATCTTCTCAAACATTTATAATATTTTAATTTTCTTAGTTTCTTATCAAAGTAATTGGAATATATCTTTAATTATGTTTTAAATTAGTTTTGATTTTTCCTTGAAATTTATAAATCCACTTTATTTGTCCCTACTTACTATTCATTTATATGACCTTGAAGTCTATAAATTGTAATAGGAATGGACAAAATATTATTTTTACTACTTGTACTGTTCTTTCTTAAAAACGTACAAGATAGTAACACTACTCGCATTATATAAATAATGAAACTTTAATAGTAAAAAACTAAAGCAAAGGACATGTATAAAAATGAAGGAACAGAGGAAGAAGAAGTTGATCGAAAACAATCAAACATATATACCCATTAAAGTCATTCCGCAGATGATACCCTGAGATTTCGCCATCCTTTTTCAACTCTTCCTTCCACATTTCCACATTCGCCTTCGTATTCTCTTCTTCGTGTCTCTTAAATAGTTTAGCTAAACTTTTTGTTTGATTGCGCACAACTGAAGGCTCCACATACATCATAGAAAATATTCATTTTGGTTAACGATAAAATGCTCAATTTGGTAAAAAATGTCTTCCTAGATTTTTAGTCAAAACACATTATATTTTATAAATTCTTTATTTTTCTCGTGCTTAAAGTGCGTGGTTTGTGTTCTTAAGGTACGTAATTTGTGCGGTTAAATATGAACCATTAATCTTGCCTTAATCAACGTCTAGGATTAATAATGATTTAAAAAATACAGTGTCAATTTTATCTTTTTGCATCTAGGTCAAATTTAATATGCGAGATTTTCTTTCTTAAGATGTGTGATTTGTAAGCTTAAAGTGCGTTAGTTGTTGAAACTTAAGGTGCTCTATTTTAAAATTTTAGGTGTGTGGTTTGTATTCTTAAATTGCATGGTTTGTGTGCATAAGGTGCGTGGTTGTGTGCTTAAGGTGTGTGGCTGTGTACTTAAGGTGCGCCATTTTAACGAATAAGGTGCGTGGTTTGTACTGTATTCTTAAGGTGCTTTGTTTGTGTACTTAATGTGCGTCATTTTAATGCTTAAGGTGCATCGTTTTGTGTTAACCGCACGAAAAGCTATCTCCACACCAAAACTCATCCGCACAAATATAACGGATTTTATTTAGTATTAAAGGATTTTTTTTAAAAATGTTTTCGAGTAATTGTAATTTATAATAAAGATATTTATATCTTTTCTCTTAATGGAAAAGTACATATTCATATAAAATGTTAATTTAGTACGGAATAATATGATTGTATGAAGGGGTAATAAAGTAATTGCAAATTTATATTCGAACAATATTTTTACCTGGCTCAGGCTGAGTGGACGACACAGGGGTCTCTTCAAACAATATAGCTTCTTCATTACTTTGTTCTGCGATTCATGTGAATATTTAGATTATGTTATTTTATTAACTAATATTTATCATTTCAACCGTTTTTTATTAACATGAAAATATATAAAAATATATAGTTTAGTGCAAAAGAAAATTTATACATGCATGCATGAATGTGTGTGTGCATGGTTGTATATATAAGTGTGTATGTATAATGTATATATATGATAACGGGTAGTTCAGGAGAAAAGCAAGAATCACTCACAATCGTCCACGTGTTCAAATATAACGGATCAAAACATTGATTTAAAAAAAAAAATGTCAGTGGCATTTTCGTAAACAATTGAACACCAAAGTGTAAGTAACAATTTTATATAGTGCACCTAGATGCAAGTTAAATATATTACAGGTGCAACAAATAATGTACACTGAGCATCAATATTAAGTACACCTAACATTATCATTAGTTGCACCAAACGTCACTGTTGCAAAAATCCTCGCCTAAGTGCTAGGCGCTCCTAGACCGAGGCGAATTGTTCTCTAAGCGTCCGCCTAGGAGGTCGCCTAGCGCCTTACTCAGCCGACTGGGCCGAATTTGACCGAGTTAACTCGCCCAACTCAGCAGAGTTAGCCGAGTTAACTCGAGCGAGTCGGTCTGGTTAATTTTATTATTATATTTATATATATTTAAATTTATTTATTTATATAAGTAAGAGAAGTAAGAGATATATATATAATATATATAATATAATATATGACATACACCCACACACATGAATTAATTTTTTATTTTTATAGGTTGCCGCCTAGAACCGCCTAGACCGCTTAGGCGCTAGGCGCTAGTCTACCGCCCGACTAGCGCCTAGCGCCTACTGCAACCATGCCAAACGTTAACATTAAAGTGCACATATGTGAAAGACTTTATCATTAGGTGCAAGAATGTTAACAAGGTAAATTACTTGCATTGTTTAGTGAGAATAGTTACACTTATAAGTGATTTTACTTGCATTTTTTACTTTTATCATTAGTTGCACCAAACATTAACATTTGATTAGTTGAATCTGACACATGAACGACTATGGTGGTTCTTTATTCTCTCCTACGCTCCCATTCTCACCTGAGAATGCATATATATATATATATATATATATATATATATATATAATAGTTTACTCATGCAGTCCAAAAGAAAATTCATACACACAGACATGCATATATGTACATAAGTATCTATGCGCTTCAGTGTATGTAAATGTATGTACATAATACTAGCATAGTGATATATAGTATAGTGTAATACTCCTTCCCTCCTCAAGTTATTATATTTACAATTTAATTTTCCAGTAATAAAACTTTTATACTTATAAACTATATTAAAAGTTATGTCAAATACAAAAATGTAAATTTGAAAATTTAAAAAGAAATTATTAAAAATATGAAAAAATAAATAGAGTTTTGTTTTTGGTTTGTTTGTTGGATTATTATTATTATTATTATTATTATTATTATTATTATTTTATAATGAGAAAAATTCACAGTCACTATCTAAGAATGTACACCGTATAATCTCCCATTGTGACACTAACTGATTGAAGACCACAAGGAAGCAAAACAACCTAAGTGCTGTCACACTAACCTAGGTTGCTTTTGATTGGGGTTGCCCAAAGTAGAAATATTTGACCATTAAATAACATGTGTATGTATCAAATGAAACAAACTAAAGTGGGGTTGAGGGGTAGCATTTATTCTTTTATGTATTAAAATAATTTCTAAAATATTAGTACCTAATTGTTACGTTAATTGTAAGGAAGCTTTTTTTCTTTTAATTGTTAAATACTCCATAGGTGTTAATAGAAAATGTTAAAGCACACAAGTGAAGTTTGGGAGCAAAGAAAATATTAAAAAGTGTGAATATTCTTAATATAACACAAAATAAATAGTATAAAAGGGGTATTGTATGAGTACCTGAATCACTCCTATGGTAATTACCCATATGCTCTCTTGCTCCTTCTAGTGAAGGAAAAGTATACCTACTACAGAGCATTAAAAAGTTGAAAAGGAAGGTAAATACATGAGGGGAAGAAAAAGGAAAAATTTATGAAAAGGAATGTATATATATACCTTTTATACAATAAATTAATGCCCCAATCTGCAGAAGCTTCCAAATTCACTAGTTCCACCTCGAATCTTGAATAATCACTTGCTTCCGTTATAGGTTTAGATTCAGGCCACAAACTACTAAATGGTACGTAGACAAAGCAAATTGTTCTGTAGTTAGAATAAGTTGATCTGGCTATCACACATTTTGTTTTGAGATCTTCATTAATATCATTATGTGATAATAGTTTTGCTTTAAACACACAATGACGAGTATGGTGATCAAAGCCTCCGTACGAGTGCGGTTCCCACATATCATCATGATAAGAGACAAAATATACAGCAAATCCCCCAAATTGTGTACTATACCAATAAGGATTGAGATTAAAGCAGATCCTATTTGACTTGAAGCGTCGGTATTGGAATGATCTCAGGAAGGGGTAACGATCATCCATAGGCATATGAATCGTATTCATTGAGTAGCTAACACTAAAAGGAGTCTTTCTGTGAAATGGAAATTGAATGCTCTCCTTAACTAAAAAGGTTTCACCTCTCAACCTATCATACGCATCATCCCAAGAGGAGAATGAGATTGAATATAACATGGGGTACTTGATTGCAAACATAGCTATGTTGATTGACTTGTTTCCAGAGACAAAACGGGAATGCATATATAGTTCTCTTATAGTTTTCGGGAGTTCTGGCAACATTTCAAGTTCTTCACAATCTCTGAGGTCAAGGTATTGAAGGTGAGGGAGTTGACCGAAACTTTGAGGTAAATAATCAAAATTGCTTCCCATAAGATTCAAATATTCCAATGAGATCAAGCATTGTCCAAGATCAGAAGGGAGTCCTTCGTCGATGATACTAAAATCAGAGAGCTGTAGCTTTTTCAGTGACCGCAAACCTGATACACTAGGCAAAAATTTGAGACCTCTCTCGTCATCAAACTCCTCGTCGCTTCCCCAACACAAGCATTCAAGTGAGCTCAACTGCGTTATTGAAGATGGGAGTTGAAAAATGGCAGTCTTAATTATATGAAGCTCTTCCAATTTTGACAAGTTGCCCAGCTTTTCTGGCAATGACTCTAGTTTGGGACAATTTCTAAGCTCAAGAATTTTAAGACTTTCCAACTCACATAAGTCATCAGAAAGAGAGACAAGATAATGACAGTCACACAAGCGTAACTTGGTGAGGTCACTTAGTCGTCCGATGGATGAGGGGAGTTCTCTAATCCCAATGGATTCTAAATTCAACTCCAGTACAAGTGGCATATTTGCCTGGATTTCTGGAAATTTTATTAATTTTGAGCAATCCTCAAGTTTGAGAAATTGAAGAGATGAAACTTGAACGAAGCAAGGAAGCGTCAGTAGCTCCCAGCAATCGCTTAAATCCAATAAAACAAGCTTCTCAAGAAGCCCAACAGAGGGATGAATTTCTTTTAATTTCTCACAATATGAAAGGTTTAAACTTCTCAAATTCGGCATCATATCAAAATTTGGAGTCTTTAGCAAAGAATCGGAAGAGCTAAGATCCAAATAGGTAAGTTTATTTAATTCCTGCATGCATGCGTGCAAGAGTAGAAGAAGATGGAGATGGAATAAAATAATTAGTTTAAGCTATTTAATTAATTAATGAAGAAAAATAATTTAACACAGTAGTGAGTGAGCAGGTTAGAATCATATACGTACCTTAGTTATCCAACAATTTTGAAGAGAACTACCGTGCAGACAAAGCCCAACAAGCTCCGATGGATTCGTATCCATGCTAGAGGGATCGGGATGAAAACTTGTGGGTAATGAACGGAAAGGATAATCTGGGAACAGAAGCCACCTCAAGCTGCTAGGAAGCTGATAATTATTATCCCTTTCTTCATTGTACGACCATGACCATTTACCTATGAGTATCTTCAAAGCTTCAAAGGTATTGCTAATATTTTGCCACCGAAATCCGCATGTATAGGGGAATAACATAAATTCTATGTGTTTAGGGTCCTGAAAGAAAAAAAAAATAAAATAGTACACACTTTAATCTTTCTAATGCACATAATAAGGATATCAAATAGAAACCTTCAAGCTAAGTTAGCTTATTAATTAGCTATTAAGGAATATAATTAATTAAACCACAACATAACATAATCTTACTACAAGTATCATCTAGGAAATAAGAAACCACTGCACACTATATATGCATGATCATTATTTTAATTAAATAATATAATTTTTTGATTCCCAAAGAAAATTAAATAATTTTGCTACATCTTACTGTCTAAATATATGCCTTACCATTTTTCCGCATAACACATCATCAACCTCCTTAAACTCCCAAACTCTGCTACTGTGTTCCTCATCTCTTGCAATACGCCAACCCATTTCTTGAATTAGATCATGCATCTCAATATTTCCTTCTTCCACTGATATAAGAGATTTTTCAATGAGCAGACGCAAACCCATGGCTGGTAGCAAATTACAACTTTTAAGCGCCTCTTTTACATGTTCTTCCTTCTCGTGTCTGAAAAAGCATGCAATATGTAAAAAGATATTTTTGTTTTTGGAATCTAGTCTATCAAAACTTATCTTAAGCTTCGCATCAATATCATCATTGGGAGTTTCCTTGAGTTCCTCTAAAGTGCTTTCCCAGTCAACAGCCTCTAGTCCACAAAGAGAAGACCCTAAAATTTTAAGAGCTAGTGGAAGACCCTTACAATAATGCACAACTAATCCACAGAGTTGTTCCACGCCAATCTTAGGTTTCTTTTTAAAGGCATATGATCTAAACAATTGAATACTTTCTTCCTCTCTCAATGTGTGTACTGGGTATATATACTTTTCATCAACTCCATGGGAACGCAATACTCCAGCATCTCTTGTGGTTATAATCACTCTACTACCCCTACCAAACCAATCACCACCTCCCGCTAATTTGTCTAATTGTTCCAGCTTGTTGTCTACATCATCAAGAACAATCAACACATTTTTCTCTTTAAGCCTCCTCCTTATCTTCCCACTTCCCTCTTGCACATTGCTTATTTCTACTCCCGATTTCTCCTTTAGGATTTTTGTTAAAAGGGTCTTTTGCAATTCAACGACATTATGTTGTCTAACATCGGCAAGAAAACAAGCTCCATCAAATTGATGCGAAAATTTGTTAAAGACACTCGTTGCAATTGTTGTCTTACCGATACCTCCCATACCACAAATGCCAATGAATCGAAAATCATCATTATCATCATATGCCAACCTCAACCAGTTACCAATGTTGTTAACTCTAGATTCCAACCCCACTAAGTTCTCCTCAAAGGCTAGAGATGCTTGATTCAATCGAGCATCTATGTCGGCAGCAACTTTTTCTGCACATGTTGCTTCGTATCTGACAAGATTGAACTAACATCAATAATTGTAACGTTGATAGCATTGAGACATCTATATAAAATTAATTTCCATAGAAATTAAAAATAAAAGAAGAAAGTAAGCACACAAAAACAACGTAACACTGATGAGCAAATATTAAAGAAGCAAATTAAAGGGCAGGCATAATTAAATTAAGATGAATCATATGATCTGAGAAGAGGAAGTTGAAAGCAAACCCTTTATAGTCATTCTGCAAATGATGCCCTTTGAGATAGCCTGCGTTTTTCAACGCTTCCTTCCATCTTCTTACCTTCTCCTCCTCCTAGAGCTGTCAAAACGGGCCCAACCCGTCGGGTTGGGCCCGTTTACCCGTGTATTAGGACGGGTTGGGTCGGAGAAATCCCAACCCGGCCCGTTTTCGACCCGACCCGTTTAGCCCGTATTTGATACGGGCTAAACGGGCTCGACCCGTGTAACCCGTGGGTTACCCGGCCCGTGCATA
>CM008339.1:8507539-8522839 GCA_002525835.2 Ipomoea batatas
TTAAAAATATAATATTTGTATATTAAATTTATATAATTTGATAGTATATACTTTCTGTATCTAAATAAAGTACGCTTAAATAATATACTTTTTTTAAAGAAAGACAAATTCCATTAATAAGCTTCGGTAAACAAAGAATGGGAGATGAGCCCATGAAGTTACTCTCTGAAATGGGAGGTCATGGGCAAATTATTGCATAGACCATAGTTCACACAGCTGTGTGGACCAAAAATAAAAAGTACATTATTTTTGTACTGAAGGTATATTATTTTTGTACCGTAGGTATATTATTTGATAGTATATATCATCAAATAATGTACCTTCAGTACAAAAATAATGTACCATAAAATAATGTACCTTCAATATAAAAATAATGTATCTTCAATACAAAAATAATGTACTTTTTTATTTTTGGTCCACACAGTTGTGTGGACCATGATCCATGCAATAATGATTGGAGGTCATGGGTTCGGGCCATAGTGGATGTGATATGACTCTTTGGGCTCCAGATACTACATACAACAAGGTCAATAGTAGTCAAAAAAATAAAAGTTGGGTGAGGCAGGATTTAAATTTATACGAGTAATATAACTAGTATTCGTCCCGTGCGGTGCACGGAAAAAAACTTTTAAAATTTTATTATTACAGAATTTAGCTTTAAAAAAGTGAATTATACAAAATATAATAAATTTTATAGAAATAAGAAATAAGAAATATAAGACATTTGATCATGAATAACATATTTCATGTTGTGTAAAAATTGTTAAAAGCTTCATGATAAATAATATTGTAGTAAAACTACAACATTGTTGATAATCACTACATATCAATCGTTGATATAACTGACCTTGTATGGAATTTTCTGATTACATGAATGCTATCCTCTCCAAATGGTCGATTAAAAGCTATAAAGTCTATAAGCCCAGTAGTTCTCCCGAAAATCATTTTTCCTAGGGCAAGTATATTATAGCCACTCTCAATCCAGCAGGGAAAGCAAACGCGGTGCTGCGACTCTTCTGGAGATGGAAGCTCTGGCGACCACACCTCACGCAGAGAGTATGGCTCTTGTTCCTACTCTTCCCGAAGCTCCCTGTTCCCTTCAACATTGGTATGAAATTGCAGGCACATTCACTTTCCTTTCTTTGGAGCAGCTCAAGAAAAACTGAATACTTACAGAGAGGGGAGCCATTTTTTGGTTTGATTCCACAAGTTATAAGTAATATTTGATACATGTCCAGATTGGATTTTGAGATATAGGTTTCTCCCAAGAGCCCATTCTATGGGAGCAGATTAGGATTCTTTTCCTTGTTTATTTTTTGATTTTGGATTTTCCACAAAATTATATTTTTGTATTGTTTCGATACTGTTACTGTTCCTGATTTCGAAAAGTCTACCCGTTGCGACAGTATGGTTGGAAAACCGAAGATATGAGTTGATCCAAGGATCTTTTGCGTTACAGGTACATAAAATACTTGCTATGTAGTTTTAAAGCCAAATATATACTGGACTTGAGCAACAGTAAATTTGTTTTTAGTTGATCATTATCTTTAAATTATAAATTCGAATTTTAAATTGAAGTTCTAGATCTAGTTTCTATCAATACTCAGTAAATTTTCAGTAAGCATTTCAAAACTTTGAATAATTTCATAGCATTGTGAAACTGCATACATTAATTCATTTTTTCATTTTGCTTTCTGAATCAGGAAGGTTGTATTTATATCATTTTATCATATTTGAAGCCTTGTGACAAAAAAGAATTGATCATGCAAGGATATCTCTGTCATCCCAAGTAAGTATACCTGCATCCCTGACAATCAAATGCATGTCTACTTACAATAATATTTTCTAATTTATTTATGAACTTTGAATGAAGTTAAAGTTATTGTTTTAAAGTATCATGATCCAATAAATCAATTTGGTGATAACAATATATTGTAATTTTTTCTAAATATGTACTCCGTAAATGCTTTCATATTTTGATGTGTATTTTCATTATTTCTGATAAATAATATTGAATTTCTTAGTTCAATTTTCATTATTTTTTATGATTATGATAGGAACAAAATTTTTACAGACATTATAAAACTATAAAAGTTAAATTGAAACATATTATTTGCTTTAATCTGCAAGCAAAAAGATCACCTTGCCCGAAAATGGTCAAACTCAAGTAAATATTGATTGAAGTTGGAAGTCCCTGCAAATAAAGTACTGAACCATGCTCACAGATTGTTCCACTGTAATCACCTGCTTGTAAGAGTAGGTGCTTGAAAATCTTGAAAATGCAAGTGATTACAGGAGCTTTTCAAAACCTGAAAAAAGATTCTTCATCTAAAATAAAATGTAAACTTTTAAAACAAATGTTTAAAATACCTGTAAACATTATACATTCAATATTTAAAAACATAATATTGACAATTGCGCCCTTTCAACCACGGATTTCTGATGCAAACCGAAATGAAATCCGATCAGGAAAGTCCACTTAACTTCACGAAGATGTTGTTTCTCAACGGTTGGATCGTTACCTACAAATTTTTGGTATTATTGTGGTAAATTTTTAAATTTTTTTTGGTTTAGTTTCCTTATTTTTTGTGTCTAACCGTGTTCATCAGTTAGAAATCTTAGATTGTGTTAACCTATGTGCTTATTTCTTATATTAATTTTTTCTAAATTTGAATAATACTACATGCAATGAATTGTTTAGCTGTAGTGAAGACTTTCTTAGATCTAAGAACTAATTATGGTTCTTGAGAATTTTTTTTATACTTATATTCTAGATCTTGGTTTTAAAATGAATTATAATTTGTCCTAAGATTGAATGATACTACCTGCTCTGAAATCATTATCAATAATGCTAAACTTCTTATATCACAATTCGATTTAGGATTCTTTTTTTTTTTAATAATTAGGCTTTAAAAAAAAAACCTCTAATGTACATATTAGATAATCTGTTTTATTTTTTAATTTCTTGCATGTTTATTTTTGTAAAAAAGAAAGTACAAAATCATATTGAATTGCCCTTTTGCACATGCAATTTTCTACCGCTACTTGTTTAGTGCTCTGAATCAAAATAATAGTATATTCTAATTTCTAACATTGTACTACGGTTTGTAATATCAGCTTTTGTTAATTTTTTTGTGCGAGTATGAATTAAAATTGTGTGATAGAAGAACAGTTAATGAGAACCAAGCAGGAAATAAGAAGAACCAAAATAGACAGAATAATAAGAGAGCCGTAAGTGAGCAATGCTACCTTTATTTCCTGCTAGTTGTTTCCTCTTGTTTCCAATGACAGTGGATTTGTTAAGTTTATTCAAATTACTGAAAATATTTGACCTGCAATATTTGCCAGAAGTTGGAGAGTGTTTTTATTTTTTAAGCAGATTTGAATGTATTTAAATAGGTTTAGAGAAACTATTTGAATGCTAGTAGAATCTAATGACTTGTGTTTTTTTTCAGATTCTTAGTAGATTTGAATAGTTTTTTTTAGTAGTAATTATAAACATAGCAGCACGGGATTTAAAAAGTGTGCCATATCTATGCGAAAGTCATATTGAAAGACGAAAAGTTACATGTATTCAGCCTAATCTCAAATTTTTATATTTATATAAATAATCCTAATTACTATATATTATTTAGTAAGACAAATCCATTTATTTAAATACTAAGTAAATAAAAGATCCTTATTTATTAGCTTACCTTCTACTAACAATCAATGAAACAAATTATCACATTACAAAACTTTAAAATCTGAACAACATAATTGCAATACTTTGCTATATCAATATGGATTTTAAAACTATGTTCAATCTATATGTGCTTTTGTAGTGGTAGTCCTAATTACATACATTTTATTAAGTATTATATGAATGCAATACTTTGTAATATGAATGCTACATCAATCTCAATTTTTAATCTGTCACATATCTTTGTAATATTTAGTATTTCAAATCCTCTTAGCAGTTCTCAAGTGAAAAAGAAGACTGTTGTAGACTATAAAGGTCTACCTATTAAACCCATTCATTTTATTACTTTCATTCATATAATAATTTGGTCATAATCCTCTTAGCATCTAGTCCGCACTCTACATTTACAACTTGAAATTCAGTAGGTTTTTATTTGTGAGTAGGACCAGGTTTTTCTAAACCAATATTTTACTGATTTCACAAATCTATGTTATTCCGTTAAACCTCAATTCACAGGAATCAAGCAAGAGCATCCAGATTGAAGCATTTCATGTTTTTAAGGTATGCAATCTAGTCTTCAACAACTTGGTTAGGTTTAGTGCAGTGTTTATGTGACTGAAAGCTCCTGGCACCTTCTTACCGAAACAATTCAACCTTTGCAACTATTTTGCTGCCATATATATATATATATATATATATAAACTACCCTGAATCCTCAATGATAAAGTCTATAAGCCGAGTAGTTCTCCCGAAAATTATTTTTCCTAGTGCAAGTATATTATAGCCACTCTCACAATTACATCTGTAATAAAAACAAAATTTAACACACTGGAAAAAAAAAAAGTAATTTCAGTGTAACATAGTACCTACTAACAGCTTATCGTTAACACCTTCAGCTTTGAAATATTGAAAGTAAATAGTGTTATATTCAATATGAGATGAATTTTACATTATTGTATATCTATTTTAGATATCACCTCAGAATCATGAAACACAATCTCCTTGCATCTGATTGCATCTCTTCCTTTCCTTTTTGATACATTGTATGCACAAACAACCGCAAACCTTCATCGCACTCCTAACATTGAACGGTGAGACATCACTTCAAAGAATATACATTGGATACATAATGTATGAGAGAGATTTTTGGAAGGGATTTGTTGTGCAGCAACGTGTGGATGAATCCGTATTTATACACTTGTTGAGGATCAGATTTGTTGAATACTTACAGTCGTAATCCGAGAGGTTGCATTGGAAATATAAAGCCTGAATGCAAATCCCTATTGAGTATTTAACACCATTACGCCTTTCCAGATTTTAAATATTAAATATATTAAATATTAATGTATATGCGCATCTCAATTAAGTTTGTATTACGAATGTAAATTTTGTATTAGCAATGTAATTAATTATGTATTCATTTGTATTGCGCCCTTTTATATTATGTATTACTTTTGTATCATCTGAGTATTTAGAAACGGTGCATTAATTACATTTGATCTGAACAATTATTACTCCTCTATATTGCGCCCTTTTGTACAAAACTCTGCGTTTTGCTTTGGCGGGAATTGTTATCTATTTTTATTTTCCTAAAGGGTTCTACTTTATTATAGTAGAAGATATTGTAGTTATAAAATCAATAATTTGACTGAAATTTTTTATTTTTTTTAGTTAGTGTATAAATTATAGGGAGTAAAAGATTAAATATTCGTACATTGTTTTAAATAATGTTTCAAAAAACAAAATTAAATAGTTATGTATGAATTCATGCGTTTTATTAACTAACAATTAATTATCTACTAAAGCACAAAGAGTTAACAATTTATTTTCATTGAGGCTCAAACTCACTTCTTTTCATATGTGAATGCATGTCAGGTACCACTATACCACAAGGTCTTGATATATATATATATATATATCTTTATTTGTGCGACAATCGAGTTGGGTTGGAACAATATGCCAATGTATAATACTTATACTAGCAAATATAATACTAAATCATGAATAAAATATTAGTTACTTATAAGGAAAAATATAATATTTTGATGATGGAGAAGTAAGATTAACCTTTAATTAGTAGCAAAAGTTTGAAGCAATAATTAATAAGGACAAATTTTGTGTAAATAAAAAAATAAGTCTAGTATGAAATTTATAATACTTTTAAAATATAATATAATATTTTTTATAAATTCGTCAAAAATTATTATATTTTATTAAAAATTACTCCGTATTATACATTTCAAGTGAGCCTGTCTCCTTTAAAACTTTTTTTTTTTAAAGATGATCATTAAGTTCTGTTCTTTGTTGAATTTTACTGCATGTCTATGCATAGGGATAATGGACTTACTTGATAATTAAAAATTAAAAAAAAAAAAAAAAAAAACATTAAGCCAAAGAAAGTTAACGGATTACCAATTAGTCTAAAAAAATCCTAAATTAATAACCAATCACATCCTGCATGAGTACATGTTTATTCTATAAACAAACTAATTAAATATAGAGTTAATTCTAACAATAGTCCTCCGACTATGTTGATTTTCTAAAATTAGTCACTGACTTTTAATTTGGACAATTTAGGTCCCTTGACTTTCAAATTTTTTCCAATGTTAGTCCTTTCGTCAAAGTTTGATTAAGTTGAGGTCAAATGAAGAGGTAAAATTATTCGTTCACCTGCTTAGTGTATTATTACTCTTATTTCTCTTGTCCTATACGTTATATATATGAATATAATCTCAGTCGAAGTCTCAATCGAAGCCATATAATATTAGTCAAAGTCTTTTCGACTGAGATTATATTTACATATATAGCGTATAAGACAAGAGAAATATGAGTAATAATACACTATACAGGTGAACAGACAATTTTACCCATTCATTTGACCTCAACTTAACCAAAATTTGACGAAAAGACCAACATTTGAAAGAATTTGAAAGTCAATGAACTTTAATTGTCCAAATTAAAAGTTGATGACTAATTTTAAAAAATTAATATAATCAGAGGACCATTGCTGAAATTAACTCTTAAATATATAATAAACAAACTAATTAAATACGGAGTCAACTTAAGAGTACAATGAGAGTCTCTGGGGGAGGTTATCAAAAAAAAATATGCTCATGGCAGAGTAGGCATGGATGCTATCATTCCAAAGCAGGGTTGCTCGAATGTGTGGAGGGGTATTCTCTTTTTCTTCATGTCTCTTAAATGATTCAGCAAAACTTTCTGTTTGACTGCGCACAACTAAAGGCTCCACATCATAGAAAATGGGTATCACAATTTTCTGGCCGTACTGTTGTTGGCATTCCATGATTGTTGCAATTTCTTCCAAACACCATTTGGCTGATGCATAGTCTTTAGAGAACACAACAATTGCAAATTGTGATTCTTTAATAAGTTGTAGCAACTTCTCAATACGCTGTCCTTTCTCCAATCCCTCATCGTCTTTGAAAGTGTGAATTCCTTTATGTTAGTTGTAGCTCTTTGTAAAGGTGATCAACGAAAGTCTTTCGAGTATCTTCACCTCTAAAACTCAAGAAAACATCATACCCTATTTTGCGGGCTGATTGGAAGGAGTAGAAGAGGTAGAAGCCATCAGCCATAGATTTATTTGATATGGCCGGAAATTGGGTTCCTCAGAAACATAGAGGGAAGTAATTAAGAATAAGGTAGCGGATCGGAGTTAAGAATAGATATCGGAATTGCTTAAGTCGTCTCAGTCAACTCCGAAAATTTCATGGAATTGGGTCACATGGGTGGGCGCCACTCCACCTCAAACCTTGAAGCAATTATTCATAACAGACAAAGACAAGTGGACAACTGGTGCATAGAAAACAAAAGGACTACTGTTGGGTCTTAATTATTACTGTCCACTAGGACCACTACATAATTATTACTGTATTTTTTTGGAAATGACCACTACTTAATTATTACTCACGATTGTTGAAACCAAATCAGCATTCACCTTGCAACGTTTACTACGGACGGAGTACATGAATTTTCAATTTCTGTTCTTTCACTTTAATATGATGTAACAAGAGATCAAGATGATAAGTTATCTCTTTCCATGAATCCCAACAAAAAAAAATATCAACATTAAAATTTGAAACGAAAAAATAAGTAGGGAATAAAATTTAAAAGTTCAAATAATATTTTTAAAGGTAAAAAAAAAAAAAAAAAATTGAGAACAAGAAGTTCTAAAGAAAAAAATTAAAAAAATTTGAGAATAAGAAAGGACTTATGGGTCATATCACTGTCCACTACGGCCCTACATAAATTTGATTGGATTTCGATGGTGGGCGCCACCCCAGCTCAAAATTAGGTGAAGTGAGTAATTGATATTTCCTTCGTAAAAAGTAGGTAAAGTGAATTATGGGACGGAGACAATTTACATAATTACTACGCATGTGATATTGTGAAAGATGGGTCCATACTCCATATTAAAAAGATTTCACTAGTAAGTTTTGCAAGAAAGATAAATCGATGCTCGCATGAGCAGTTTAATTAGTCATACGAATGGAGTTTAAGAAAAAAGAATAATAAATTAATACATATGTATTTTACATGTTTTCTATTTGGGAAAATTACACATTTTCCCCGAGTTGTTTACTTAAAATATATTTTCTCCGTGTGTTATTTATGTAACTATTTTATCTCCTTAATTGTTTTTAAAGTGACTTTTTTTCCCTATTCATTAAATAAATATCTGGACAGTTAAAAATGAGGATAAAAATAATATTTTATTTTAGAAAAAATTGTAATTTATGTTCTTCCATAATATGTCATTTGTCAATGTCACTCCTGAATTATTAGTGGTATAAATATTGTCCCATAAAGTTCAAAACGTTACATATATTACCCCTCCTGTACCGTACGGGAATATATGTACCATTTTAAAAATTGGGAGGCAACGTTTACACTACGGGAGGGCAATATACATATCATTTTAAAATTAAGGGACAATATTTACACCACTATTAATTCAAAAGTGACATTGATAATTGACATAGTATGTACAGCATAAATTATAATTTTCTCTTTCATTTTTTTTTAATGGAGATGAAGGTGTCGTATTTCACTTCTTTTCCTTAGTTTCTCCACTTTACAATTTATAAATCGCATCATGAAAGAAAACAGCTTTAACCATCCATTTCTTCCACCAAATTGTAATCTTCAATTCGCTTGTTTTTTCTTAGTCCAGTTTACGTAGAGTCGTAGAGGATAGCACCCTGCTTCTGTCATGTCCTCTCGTTTTCTTCCTCATCCCTAAATACCTATACAAAATTTAGGGATCTCCAACTTCGAAGTGTTTAGACTCCTATTGGTATCTTCAAAAAAAAAACACTCCTATTGGACAAGAATTCCCCATCTGCTGGTTTTCTTATCACATGACTATGTTTTCAAGGAAACACAAATCCTCAATCTGTAATTTCATTATATCATTATAGCAAAAACAATAGTTTGAGTAATGGAGATCCATCAAGACCAACAAAATGAAACTGATTCACACTGTTCTTTTGAGCAACGGTCAGGGCCGAATTTTGAATTGTGCAAAAAGTTTAACAGCACATACTCTCAATTTTTAGAGAAGTCCAATATATTTTTACCTAATTATTTAATATCATCGTTCTCCAGTCCGTTAATATGATTGAGCAAGGTTATCCAAGTTGTACGCGTATTGATTCCCTACATGAAAAACGTGAACGAGCTCCACGATTTGAAACTGGTTCATAATGTTCTTACAGTCAGTGATTAAAATGCCTACTTCTGCTCTAGTCTCGCTCTCTTTCTTATGACTTGCCGCACACATGCACAATGAGTCATTTTCCATCACAGTCTTATCAAACCCACGATCTTTTACAAGAATGAGATCCTCCCTAAGTCTCCAAAGTTCGGCAACTAAATTGCTAGTCGTGCCAACATTTGTAGTAAATCATTTTACATGTTTCCTGACTTTCCTCAACTCAAAACTAATCTTTATTAGACTTAATACCATGTGCATACTTGATTATTGTGATTTACTCTAAAAAGTCTTTTATTTAATTTTTTTGCTTGATACAATCCTCTAATTATTAAAATCTTATATGCTAGATTGATCGTCAGACTCAAAAACAAAGTGGTATTTTCAAGCTAAAAATTAAATAGATATAATTCTTCATATTTACATGACTATCACACTTTTTATATCCTATATTTTAATTTTTTTTTCATATTTAATGTTACGCTTCCCTGCTACCTAAATGATATACCATAGTGTTGATTTCAAATAAGTTAGATAAATCAAAACACAAAATAATAATAATAATAATAATAACAACAAGATTTAATTCTAAAAAATAATCTCAACAACAGTGTATAAGAAAAAATTCAAGTTTTAGATCAACCTCATTAGTTAATTGGATTTTTTCTCCCATTTTTGTTGGATCCAACATCCATCTCATCACCCATCACTCAATCTCAAAAACCATTATCCTAATTAGTTATAGGTTTTTTTTTCCAAACTTTATATGGACTCATCATTTTATTGCACTATATTTTAATTATTTGAAATAAACATACCTATAGTACTTTGTGGCTCAGTGACATCAAGTTGCTCCCTTAACTTGTATTGAATAGAGTCAATACCAAAAAAAATTGTTTTAAATACTACTGGCTATATTATAATGTAGCATCTGACCTCTCATTTGAGATAGTCACTTCATGCCACTAGACCTGAAAAATTAAATACATAAAAAAATTAAAATAAATAAATAAACAAAATAGTTGCTACCATTGGAGCAACTATCAGTTGTTGCTGGAAAATGGTCGTTGGGCCATCAATTCATCACCCAAGCAGGCCCGTGTAACACACACGGCCGCTAGGTGGCAATTGNGTATTGTAGACTACGATTCTGTGTAATCTTGTTAGGGGTACTTAAACATAGGTTTTGACGTGTTTTGTGTATTCGAATGTTAGGAAGATGATTTCAGTTTAGTTATGTCAATATTCTGTGTATTCACTCAAATCATTCTATGTATTATAGACAAAAATTCTGTGTATTCTAGACAATGAATTCCATAAAGTCATTCGCGTCCGCATCCACTAACATCAAAACGACATCGTTTCGGACCAGGGTCCACGATATAATGATTGTGTCTACAGGTGCAACTACCTAAAATGAGTAGCAAATGAAAGATTTGGAATGTTTTGGATCAACTTTGGAAGAAAAGAAAATTACCTAAGGAAGGAAAGGAAACAAGAATAAGAATTGGAAGCTGCCTCATGGGCCCAAGGCCCATCTGTCTCCTATTTATGCTGCAATTTTATGCAATTTGGGGGTTCCCAACCCTAGTTAGTTTTAATCTATTTTTCTCTTTCTCTTTAGATTTCCCTAGCATAGGAATTGGAGTTGGATTTGTTCTTCATCATTAGTAAAGTTATCTTCTTCCTTTATTTACTTTCTTTTCAGATTTCTTGAAATGTTTATGGTTATTTATTATTGTTTTGCTTTGTTTACTTATATGATGCATGAGTAGTTAACTTTTGGGTTTGAATTATAGTTCTATTGTTATTCTTGATGCTAATTTTATGATTATTGCATAAATGGGATAATTTATTAACCTAGGGTTTTATGTTTGAATTGGATTATAAATTCCTCTTATTGATAATTGATGCGCAACTTTTATTGATTTGCTTTGGTGAGGTTTTATTACAACGAAAGTTGGATAAAAAACTCAGCCTAACCAATTTCAACCCAATTTTTCCTATGATGAGAATATGGGTAACTTGGAGGCTTATAATGCTTTTGCGTTTAAGGTTATGATTGATGTGCATCACGAACGTAGGGCAATTCTAGCCTAATTCTAGTTTATTGATTACGAAAGTAGCTGAACTGAATTTTTTTGTGCATTGCTTTTCCCCTAATTTTGAAATTGTTAGAGCATGAAGATTGCAATACCCCTAATTTAACTCATTCTTTTATCATAAAATTTATCCCTTGTATAATTTGCATTCCTTTTATTTTCCATATTCACTCATAATTTTCTTGGATCTTCTGAATTCCAATACATTAGTGTCTAGAATCTTACAATTCATACAAGTATGTGCCATAGTCTCAATCTCAGCGTTTATACCCTCATTTTTACTACCACCATTTTACTCATCAATAACGATGTATATTATTATTAAAAAATATATACTCACCCACCCTAAAAAAAATTAAATAAAACATAATAAAAATTATTATATTATTTTAAAAAAAGTAATTCTTTTTTTTAATACCCATGATTTTTAACATTTTTAGCCCACCACCAGAGTTCAAACCTATAATCACTTATTTGGAATGATAACCCAGATGTCTTTGCAGTACATGTAGTTGGCAGCAATTCAATTCTAATATCATAACATTTCAAAAACAACCAAACAATAAAAAACAAAACAAAACAAAACAAAAAAAAAAACAAAAAAAGCTTATTAATCTATTCCAAAACACTCAGAAACGGGGAAAATTCATAGATGAGATTATAGATACTTATGAAGATGGCTTGTAGAGAAGGAAAGAGAAGAAAGCAAGGTAGAAAGAAGGCAGAGTTAGGTGAATTGAGAAAATTCGAGCTGACTTTGAAAGAAGATGGCAATACTTAAGAGTTTTTTGCATTTTTAGTACCACAACTATAGTAGCACTTGGAGGATTGGTCCACGACTTTTAAACTTTGTAATTTTGGTCCATGACCATTGTTTTTTTTGTTTTTTTTTTTGCAAAAATGGTCCTTCCGGCGCCGGAAAACAAAAATCGGCGAATTTTTCGGCAATTTTTTCTCCGGAAAATAAAATTGACATATTTTCCGTCAAAATTTCTCGCCGAAAAAAATTCTCCTTTCAAGTAAGATTAAAATTGACAGTTCTAAATAATTAATTTAAGTTAAAACAAATTCATTTCTAAAAACATATGTAGTCAATTTAATTATTTTTGATTTTGGTAAACTAATTAAAGTTAAAACTAATTCATTTCTAAAAGCATACGTAACCAAGTTAATCTTAGTAAATTAAATATAAATTCAAAATTATTTTTACTTTTTTGTTTAAATTTAAATTATATTTACTTTTTAGTCAATTAAGTACAAATTTAAAATTATTAATACAAATTCAAGATCAATAAAAAATAATTTATTAAGATTAAATTTAAACTAAAAAGTAAAAATAATATTTGAATAATTTTGCCCAGTAGTAACATCTGCCAACACAAAGAGAAATTTTTTAGAAATGTCAATTTTAACCCTACTCGAAGAAGAATTTTTTTTTCGGCGAAAAATTGACAAAAAATATGCCGGTTTTTTTTCCGGCGTCGGGAGGACCATTTTTGCAAAAAAAAAAAAAAAAAAATAGTCCGACCAAAATTACAAAGTTTAAAAGTCGTGGACCAATCCTGCAAGTGCCACTATATATAGTCGTGGGACTAAAAATGCAAAAAACTCCAATACTTAATTAGCAAATCCATATACTTCAACTTGTATGATGACATCAAGTTAAAAAATTAAAACATTCAAGTCACTAAATGGTCATTCATTGAGCACTTTAAATATATAGTCTTTTCACACAAAATTTTGATCGAGTTATGAATTTTTTTTTAAAAAAAAAAATTGTCTAAGCATATCAATCGTCAAATATCCATACACATTCAATTCAAATCTTCAAGGACAAATCAAGAAGAAAAAATTTGAAAGATCTTCAAACAATGGAGCGTCTTCATTACTTTGTTCTGCGATTCATGTGTATATTTAGATTATGTTATTTTATTAACTAAAATGATAAATATATAGTTTAGTTGAAAAGAAAATTTATATATGCATGCATGAATGTGTGTATGCATGGTGGTATATATAAGTGTGTGTGTGTGTGTATATAATTACATACCATGCATGCATCCAGGATGAAATTTGATGAGTACGTACCTGAATCACCATTATGATGGGAACTAGTTTTGCTCCATATTGCTTCACTTAATGATTCATCATTTTTATATAACAAACCACAACTCCAATCTGTTAAAGCATTTGATGCAGCATCCCCAAATCCCACCTCAAATACCAAATAATCACTGGGGGTAGCGCTCAATTCATTGTTAAACAGACTATGAAATGGTATGTAGGCAAAACATATGATTTCAGTATCTATGAATACATTGTACTCAGCGTATCGTCTGCCAATCACACAATTTGTTTGGAGAACTTGCTCATTTGCAACATTATCTTTGTGTACCAGCTGGGCTATGACCTCGCCATATTTATAAGGAAAACCATCTGGGCATAATTTCCATATACTATCATCTGGTTTGAGAATAAAGCACACAACAAATCCAACAAAGCTTTGATTAAACCAGGAGGATTTAAGACTAACGGAGATCTTATTTGAATGATAAGATGAATATTTGAACCATTCCGTCATATCTCTGTCGGTTGAACAATCTTGAATAGGATAGGTAACAATGAAAGAAGAGTTTCGCATGATTTGGAAAGGCGCATGAGCAAACTTCCTAGCTAACCCCACAGCAGAAAAAGTTATCTTTTCACCAACATGTTCAAGAGAGATTGAGACAGAATATAATTTTGGGTACTTGATTGCTAGCTTGGCCATGTTGCTTTCAGAAGCCAAATTAGAAGTTGCATATAGTTCTCTTATAGTAGCTGGGAGTTGTTGTGGCAACTTTTCACAATATGTGATGTCAAGGTATTGAAGGTGAGGGAGTCGACTGAAACTTTCAAGTAAATAATCAAAATTGCTTTCCATAAGATTCAAATATTCCAATGAGATCAAGCATTGTCCAAGATCGGAAGGGAGTCCTTCGTCGATGATCTTAAGACCAGAGAGCTGTAGCTTTTTCAGTGTGCGCAAACTTGATAGACTAGGCAAAAATTTGAGACTTATCTCTTTCTCGGACATATGTGACCGCCAGCTGCCTCCCCAACACAAGCATTCAAGTGAGCTCAACTGTGTTATTGAAGATGGGAGTTGAAAAATGGCAGTGTCAATTATATGAAGCTCTTTTAATTTTGACAAGTTGCCCAAGTTTTCTGGCAATGACTCTAGTTTGCCACAATCTCTAAGCTCAAGAATTTTAAGACTTTCCAACTCACATAAGTCATCAGAAAGAGAGACAAGATCGCGACACCAATACAAACTTAACTTGGTGAGGCCACGTAGTCGTCCGATGGATGAGGGGAGTTCTCTAATCCCAATGTCTTCTAAATTCAACTCCAGTACAAGTGGCATATTTGCCTGGATTTCTGGAAATTTTATTAATTCTCTGCAACCCTCAAGTTTGAGAAATTGAAGAGATGAAACTTGAATAAATCTGGGAAGCCTCCTTAGACGGGAGCAATTACTTAAATCCAATAAAACAAGCTTCTTAAGATATCCGACAGAGGGATGAATCTCTACCAATTTCCCACAATATGAAAGGTATAACTTTTCTAAATTTGGCATCATATCAAAATTTGGTGTTTCGAGCAAAGAGTAAGAAGAGCTAAGATTCAAATAGGTAAGTTTGTTTAATTTCTGCATGCAAGAGAAGATGGAGAATAAGTAAGTTTAAGCTAAGCTATTTAATTAATTAAGAAAAATAATTTAACAAAAAGTAGCGAGTCGG